>WSYH01009692.1:0-25220 GCA_036426205.1 Ascaphus truei | reverse complement strand
GTGGCAAGGCACGCTGTAAGCTGGGTGACAATGGGGAAAGACAGGGTTGCAGACCTGTCTAAGACATGCAAATGAACATACAGTAATATTACAGTTGTGCTTTCTGCTTACTGTGGATGGTTTTTGTCACTTTTTTTACCCACCATAACCTAAATGACAGTGGTGATTACCTAGTCTAGTCTCAAACCTGCTAGCCATTAAGACAGCCTCACACTGATGATACCCATCAGGTTGAAACATGTATGTGAGTGGGTCTAATGGCTTTGCATCTCATCCCAGCCTCTGTCTAAAAGCTGTGTTTAAAACAGCATGCATGGCTTGAGGATTGGCTTGTGTAATACGACCTTGAGACAAAAGGTGGCACTGAGTGCTCATTTGCATGTCATTTCCAGAATCCTTGCTGCAGTGGAAGCGCGTTAAGCCTGGGTGAACAAGTGAAAGACAGGGTTGCAGACCTTCTAAGACTCAAATAACATACAGTAATATTACAGTGCTATATATATATATATATATATATATATAGAGAGAGAGAAGAAGAGCGCACGCCCCATAGTGTGTAACTGTATATTTAATAAGGAAATGGAGGGGGGAGGGGGGGGGAAAAGAATCGCACTCACAAGGATAAAAAGGTTAAAAGCGTGTCGGGAATAAATCACCACCATCCGGCTCTTGCTTGTCTTTACTTGTCTTTTGATGTTGCTGTCAGGATACAAACATCTCTGGTCATCAGATGTTAAATCAAGCGTGGAGCAAGGGAACCGGCATTAAATGGAGTCCTCTGAAGATCTCTCAGCTGCGTGCCTGGACTGTTACACACACGAACCGGCCTGTTCATGCGCAACGTGATGACGCAATGTCGTGACGCGATGCGTGATGACGCTCCCTGACGCGTTTTGTCACTCTCGGGCGACTTTATCAAAGGGTAGTAGGGAAGGGGCTGAACTCATGCATTTATACAGGAAATTGTCCTGAACAGCCCGCAAACACAGCTGAACGAGATGGCCTAAAACGAGATGGCTAAAACGAAGGTAATCAACAATAAAAGACTACATACAAAACAAATAAGTACACAAAATAATATTAGAAATTTCATATTGACATAAATATCAAGACATGTACTATTACTAAATAACATAAGTGATAATTCTGATTGAAACACAAGGAGATAATGGAGAGGTAGATCGGATAAATTGTATCTAATCTAATGTTAGAATAAATTCACTAGATTTAACCCATTTCAAGTCTGGTTCATCTGTAATATATATATCTATATTAACTTAATTATTCAAAAAGGGGGAGATGTGGTTAGTGTAAATGTATTATATAAGTGCCTATTATTTATAATATATTAATGTGTTAAATATATAGTGTACTAAATGTGAAGTGTAATATATAAATGTATATATTAATAAAATATTTATTCTTTCTTGAGTAATCTAATTATATTGTGATGTACTAATGATACATATGACCATCATGATTAAATCTGTGGAGTGGTGAGAGACAGTGAATGTGTGTGAATATAGAGAAAAGAAAAAAAAAAATATATTATAAGTGAAAAATGTATAAAAAAATATATATAAGAATATATTATATATATAATATATATATACATATATATATATAAGAAATGTAATGTGGGGACTCTTATATGCAATTTTTTGAATATACATACAATTTTATATGTGTATATGAAAAGAAGGGATATATTTGGTCCTGTGGATTTATAAATCAACTCAGTATATAACATATGATGACTGTATATGAATCTAGTTTATAGGCTGTATCGAGTGCCAGTGACCAAGTTTCAGGAAAAGGGTCTAGGAGAGACCAGGACAAATAGATGACAGGGGCTACAGAGGAATTCAAAGAACAATATAATAATAATAATAATAATAATATATTTTTCTTTTTTCTTTTCTCTATAAGTCTGTGGTTTTAGGTCCGGGGACCCCCTGCTTCCTGAGATACAGACCCCTTTTGGGGGTGCCGGTTATCCCTCTGCTGGTTACTGCCGCGGTCACGTGATCGGGACCTTTAAATGCAGAGGGATACCGGCACCTCATAAAGGGGTCTGTATCTCGGGGAGTAGGGGGTCCCTGGACCTGAAACAACGCGGTTCATCTCGGAGACCCCCTGCACATCTACACTAGAATAAAAATGTATTTAAATGTATTTATTTATTTCATGTATTATTTATTTATTGATTTATTTATTTATTTTTGTGGGCGGCTGCTGTGTGTTGAATTTTTTTTTATTGTGGTAGGGGGGTGGGTGAAGGGGGTATTAGCCCCAACGGGTGGTTTGTTTAGGGCCTGCAGGGGGGGGGTAGCGGGAGGGGTTAATCCCTTCATGACCGTAGCGGTATTAACTGCTACGGGCCGTGAAGGGGTTAAGTGCACCATGCAACCCCCCCGCAAGTCCTAAACTCACACCAAGGGCCAAATACCCCCTTCACCCACCCCCGCTACCCAAAAAAGCGGGGCACGGTGGGTTAACCCCTTCATTGCCTTAGCGGCTATCAGCTATGGTAAGAAGCAGCATTTCTGTATTTTTAATAATATTGTGCCAGAGCAGGGGGTCCCTTTAGCGTTTGATTTGTGGCTCAGGGAACCCCCTGCTCACTGTACAATATTATTAAAAATACAGTCATCTGCTTCGTTACCATAGCACATAGCCGCAAAGGTAAGGACACGATGTTTGATTTATATATGTGTTTTATTCATACTTTAGATGTTCAGAGGGTCTCCGGAGCTGAACCGCGTGGTTTTAGCTCCGGGGACCCCCTGCTTCCTGAGATACATGCCCTTTAGGGAATGCCGGTATCCCTCTGTCTTTGTTTATGCGCCGTTCACGTGATCGGACCTTTCAATGCAGGATACCGGCACCTCATAAAGGGGCTGTATCTCGGGGAGTCAGGGGCCCCGCCCTGAAACCAACGTGCGGTTCAGCTCCGAGACCCCCTGCACATCTACACTAGAATAAAATGTATTTTAATAATTTTAAATTTTTAATGTCGATGTTTGCAACAGAGAGAGCAGCGGATCTCTCTCTGCTGCAAACACATCTCGCCCCCGCCGCCTATAGTATATTATGATAGTGGCATATACGTACTGTATGTGTATGTTAGGGTTTATAGGGGTTTGTTTTGTTTACAGTATATACTGTATATATAAGTATATACGCATACAATCATGAATTTCTCGGCTTCAAAGACAACAGCTCGCAAACGCCCCCATGCGTGTTTTCAACGGCATGCAGTATTGCAGCCAGCGGGAATAAAATGCTTAAATACCACGGCGCGAAAATAACGCAATACACTCCGGGCGAAAACGACACTAAACCGACACATCACCGGGAATTCTGAAATCGCGGAACTAGCTGCGAGTGTTAGAATAAAGTTTGGGTCGCCACTGTAAGTATCTACTTTAATAACGTGTGCCATGGCCCATTACATTCTTTCTCTGAGTGCTTGTGTATTTATTATTTAAGTTGGTGTTAAGGTATTGGTTTGGGGATCACAGAATAAATATACTGATAGGATGTGATTTTGTTATGAGCAAATAATATGCTCCCTTAAAACAACATTATCAACATTAGACGACATTCTTTTGTTTTTCTAAAAATTTGGAGAACACATTCAACATACCAAACTTGTGCTCTCCAGGCTGCGTTCTAATTGTCTGTACGCCAAGATGGAGAAGGTCTGTTTCACCAGGCGTCCCAGCTTTCCGAGGCGTTATTCATCTCCAGTCAGGTTTTTCCATGGATCCCGAGAAGCTGAAGGCGTTCCCTCGACTGGCCACTCCTTAATTCGCTCAAGGCTGTGCAACGTTTCTTTGGCTTTGCCAATTACTACAGGAAAGTTTTAAAAAAAATTCTTCTATTGCTCTTTCCATCACCCCGACCTTGACCAAAAGGGCGCCGACATCTCACTGGTCACCTGAGGCCATTTTAGCCTTTGAGATTCTCAAGAAGGCGTTTCTCTCTGCCCCATCCGCTCATCCAGATCTCCCTCCCCTTTACTTTGGGAGGTTGACGCCTCAGACGTAGGCGCAGGCGCAATTCTTTCCCAGAGGGACTTCCCCCCAAGAGAAACTCCATCTTGTGTTTTTTTTACGGAAATTCTCAGCAGCAGAAGGAATTATGATGTCGGTAATCGTGAACTTTTGGCCCATAAGTTGGCTCTCCAGGAACGGAGCATCTTTGGAGGTTCCAAAGAACCAATCGCTATTCTCACCTGACCACAAAATTTGGGCTCACTGGTCCACTCTTTTCTCCCTCAACTACACCATCTCTTATACTTCCTGGGACTAAAATGTTAAGCGGACGCCCTTTCTCGTCAGTTTTGCCTCCTGAGATCTGAAGCTAAAGAAATTCGGAACCTATTCTGCCCGGCCAAAACATAATTTCTGCTACAAACTTCGATGTGTTGGAGGAGATCACAAGTCACAAGACGCATATTCCCCCTCCCCCCCCCAGTTTCAGACGGGTACACAGAAGTGACGCTCTAGACCAGCTTCACGTCCTTTTCGCATAAGGTTTTCTTGGGTCGATTCCTCTAAAGGCAGTTGGTCATCCCAGGCTTCAAACGGGACGGCAGATTCATTAAACGGATTTTTGTCATCATAAGATGAATCAGGAACATTATAGAATTTACCTCCGTCTGTCCTGTCATGTGCTCAGAGTACACTCTCCATCATAAACCTCTGGACTTCTTTACCCCACTTCCCATCCCCAACAACCCTGGAAACACATTTCGATGTGATGTTTATTGTTGAACTGCCATTTCCAAGGGTGAGATGAACAACTATTTTGGTCGTGCGTTGGACAGGTTTTCAAGCAAGGCACACTTTATTCCTCTCAGCGGGACTCCCCAACTCTGCACCATTGCGGACGTGTTCTCCAAAGAGCATCTTCAGTGCCTGGCGTCTCCGCATTTCTATCGTCTAGATCGTGGATCTCAGGTCATCTCAAAATTCTGGCGACTTCTCCCAAAATTGGGGTATCTCTCTCTCGTTTTCCTCCGGATTACCATCCGCACCAAACCCAACGGTTAAACCTGAAAGGATGAACCAAATCTCTGATTGAACAGTATCTTAAGAGTGTTCTTTCAGACTCCAAGCATAAACTGGGTGGCTCTTCTACCATGGGCCCGAATTCGCCATAAATTCTTGAAGAACGAGTCCTACTCAGGAGTCTCCTTCTTTATCAATTTGTGGTTTACAATCCCAGTAGTCTCCCTCTATCACCGTCTCATTCTGGTGTTCCGGCAGCCGACCTAATATCACCAAACTTACAAAGAATCACTGGAAAAACATCCTCAAGCCCTACAGTCTGACGGTGGCCAAACAAAAAAACCAAGGCTGAATCGCACACCATCAAAGGGGCCTTCCCCTTCAATCCTGGTGACCTGGTCTTCCAAAAATATAGGCCAAAACCCCTTCACCCAAGCTGTTCCCTAGATTCTTGGGACCATCAAAATTTTGGAGAGAGTAGGTTAATCTTCCGTAGCCTATCATCGTCGATCTTCCCCCCACTATAAGGTTCCGTCCATTGTTTATTTTTCCCTCCTTAAAAAGTTTTTTCCCGTTCTCATTTCCCTTGCAGAGCCCAAGCCAGTGTCAACCCTGGGCCAACAGGAGTACAGCAGGTACAGTCCTCTACATCGACTTCGTGTTTTCTAAAAAAAACGAACAGTGTGCTTTGGTACACTGGCAAGGGCACGGGCCTGAGGAACGTTCCTGCGGTTACCCTGCCAATCACATCCACGCCCCAAGACTTCTTTCCCTTTTCATCAAAGTTTCCCCTCACACCGGGTTGGATCACTGTAGATTAAAGATCCTCAAGGGGGATTAATGTGACTACTCAGGAGATTCCTTACTTTCCTGGTCCCTCTCATCCTCCAGCCTCTCACTGTCGCCCTTCCTACTCATTCACCATCTCTCTCCTCCTTACCTCCACCTCTCTCCCTTTGCCGACAGCGCGTGCCGCGCCCAGCAGGTTATCGCATACACCGTCCCCCGTCCCTTGGCCCCTGCGATGATCCTCCCCGTTCCCTCTCTCCCGCAGTGCCCGACTAACCTTGCCTCCTGTGCATGCCTCCATCCGTGTTCCCCCTCCTCTCGCCTTGGTACCCGCGTTTGCCGGGTTCCGCTGCCACTGGTGACGCCCGCCCCCGACTCGTGCACTCCGCAACCATGGGGCGTCGCCCACAGTGCCCCTCGGGGTCGCGCGAAACTAGACTCTCTTATCACGCTTCCCCTGTCTCCCGCCTCCAAGTCCTTACAGGCATTCTCCTCTGACTGCCCTATTCTCCTCTCTTCTTCCCTCGACCTTCTTAGCTGCTCACTCAGAGCGTGTGGGAAGACCTCCCAGGCACTTTGGTTAAGGAATCAGTCCTTTATTCTTTCTTTATTTGTTATATTTTGTGTTGGACTGTGGGGCCCAGTATACTGTCGATATCACTGTGACCCCCCGGTCTTTAAGAGGGATTTTGGTTGCTTTTTTCAGTTTAAAACCGTTTTGTTGTTCTCACCCATGCAACGCGTGATTCAACCCAGAAAAGCTAGGCTACACTGTGGCTGGCTGGAAACATGTAGTCTCAGAACCCTCTCTCCTCCCTCTACCTACTGTTTATGTTACTTCTAGTTTCACTTTAATTATAGCCTGGATTTCCTGTTGTCATTGCAATTTTTGGGAGCTGGCTGTGTTTACTAAGACCTTCAATATTGTGGTGGGTTTCTTGTAAGAGAGAGAGTTAATAAGTGGAGAAAAAAGAAGATTACAGCAGTTTTTTTTTTTTTTTAAAAAGCTGTTTTTTCTTCCCCCTCCCCGTGCAGAGTAGTTAATTGGTTTTAAAGGGACAGTTTCCTCTCTGCATCTCTCTCTCCTAAAGCAACTATTTCACTCCCTTACTAGAGGCTTATTTTTATCGTCTGGGGGGAATAGGACTAGTGCAAGTAATGGGGGCCACACCTGGACATCGGACCTCCAAAAACTGGTGCCTCTAGGTATCAACCCTAAACCACAGCCCGAGGCTTGTCCTTCCAGTTGCCCTGGCCACGCCTCCCACCAGCGCCTGTTGTCAGTTTAACCCCTGCCAGTCCCAGTTCCAACCATGGGACGCACGTGGCGCTGCAGCGTTGACCCCCAGCAAACAACAACGCTGGGGGCACTGCCCGCATCCGTGTGAGCAGGAGCTGGGCCGTGAGTTTCCCAATGGTCACATGGCCTTAACACTGCTAATCTAGTGTAGGGCTCTGTGGCAGACGTTGTGGGCTCCTCTGCTGTCTGGTCGGCGGCGCCCAAAGATGTATGGGGAGGGGCATTTTCTTCTCTCGTACCTGGCTGCCACCCACACTGGTGAGAAAGGCATCAATGTAGGGGGACCCCCCTACATCCCTATGAACCCATGGAGGGCCGTTAGCACACCAAATCACCTCCTTGTCAATGCTGTCCCCCCTTCATTCCCAGACAGCCTCCATCCCCAACGCCGACGCTCCAAGCCCCCCCTGGGGATATAACCCGTCTCACACATAACAACAACATTGCCGCTTGGTTCCTGCGGCCGATAGGAGCGCTGAGGCACGTGACTCTCATTGAGGTGGCAGGTACAAGTGCTGTGCCGGGGAGCACAGAAATTCTTTTTTCTGGACCTCGGAGTTCTTTCTGGGGTGCCCTAGAGGGCATATCATACCCTGTGTACTATGGCCGGAGGGTAGGTGGTCTATTTGTGCAAGGAGCTGGGCACACTCGAGGAGTTGCCCCACAGGGAATAGAAATCCCAATTCAGCTCCTGCACCCTCCCCTCCCGTCTGCAGACACACGCTGCCGCTGTGTGCCACCACAGCGGGGCCCCAGGAGCCCAGGTCCCTTCTGGGACCACAAGAGATCGCTGTCCCATCTCGAACAGTGACGGTTGCGCCCACCACAGCGGGGCCCTCGAGGCCCAGGCCCCCCCTGGGACCGCAGGAGATGTCGCTGCCCCTTCTCGACAGTGACTTCTGCGCCCAGCCACATAGGGGTTCTCGGGGTGCCCAGGTCCCCCCTGGGACGCAGGAGATGTCGCTGCCCGTCTCGAGCATTGACATCTGCACCTTCCACGGGAGCGAGAGGGGTGAGGGGGTCACCCTGGAGTGCCTCCCTCTGTTTGTCACTGTCCCCCCCCCCGCAGAGGAACCGCAGGAAGTGTCGCTGCCCCATTTCGGGCGGTGCTCTGCACTTCTTCCCCAGGAAAAAGAGGGAGACAAAAGAGTCACCCTGAAGAAGAGTCCAATACCCTCTTTTGTCGCTGTCTCCCCCCAGGATGCACCCTACCCCCAATGTAAGCATCGTACAGGTGCGGGAAGCGGTGGAGGCTCCCGCTGAGGCAGGTAGCGGTACCCTTTTTTTGGGAATCAATCCCCAGGAGAGGAAGGAAAACTAAGAACCAGAGGGTGATTAAGGCGAGAGCGTGGTTGACCGTATTACGTTCACGGCCACCCCCCTCAGAGTCTCCGAAGCGGAATGCAACATGCAATTCCGCACAGGGTGCCTGTCCCGTCCCACATGTTAAGGATTAGCCAGTGTAAGCCGTACCCCATAACTATGCAGTCCCCCCCCCCCTCGCAGAGATCTGGAGAATGCAGGAGGAGGTACCCGCGTCCTGGGTGTAAGATCAAAGTGCTTCGAAAAACAACATGAGTGCTTTGCTGCTCCTAGAAATGGACATTGGGGAGCCTTCAACACCCCTCCCAGTTGGAGAACATCCCCCGTGGGACTTGTGTTTTCGGTGAAGCTCTGCCCGCGCCGGACGCATTTGTCTTCGGGTACGGAAGGTCGCAGGATCCCCCTCCGCTGTGCTCGCTTCGGGTGGCACACCCCTGAGCTGAGCCCCGTTTGTTGTCACCGGAAAGAATGGGATGGGCTAGGGTGACCCCCGGGTTGGGGTTTGTGAGGATGGAGCGGGAAGGCGGTGTGGGTGAGAGGGTGTTTTTAGCGAGCACTTCATTTTTGCACTGGGAGATGCCAGATGTGAGCTCTCCTGGTGAGGAGTTTTGGGGTCGGGCACTTTTTTGGAGGCGATGCTGGGCTGGACCGCTCCCTATGAGTACTGCTACAGTGCCCTCCCCGCGCTTTCCGCACCGATTAATGCGAACGCCCGTGGCATTCCAAATTTGATTCGCATGGTGGTAGAGGAGACCATGAGGGCACTGTGTCCTCGTTTAGCCCCCAGTAGACACTATGGGACCGCTAACCTCTGTCCCCCCCCATCCCCCCATTACTGCCACCAGCTTACCCCTGCACATCCCACCCCGGGGTTGGATGTGGAGGATTAGTGGCCCCCCTCGTGGAAACCCCGAGAGGGGGACCCACTTTAAGCTAAAGGCCCCCGCAGGGAAGGGCGGGGATCCTCAGTGTTTTCAGCAAGAGGAGCTCAGGGGTTTGGGGCTCATGAGGAGTTCTCTGGCATCGCGAGGGTGGACTCTTTGACCCCCCATTATCCATGCCCAGGACTAGATTTTTTCCCTGGAGGATACCCCTCTGCACAACACGGAACCACGAAGGTGCAGTTGGGCCCTGAGGTGGAAGGATGCCTCGGTCATTCTCCACCTCCTCTTTAGTAATACATCGGGCTAACCAGAAAACAAGGCCAAAATCTCTGGGCCCTATCATCTTCGTGTCCTGAATTTCATAAATTGATGCGAGCCACATAAAGGCTTCTCGGGTGTCTAGCACCCTGTACGCCTGTGGAAAGCAAAACTTCCTGATTACCATGGCTTTGAGCATCGGTACACTTACGTGAATGGCTGTAAGGACGGGTTTCGCAGGTTTCCAGGTACTCTCCTTTTACAAGAAGGGAAAGTATTCTGTGAGTTTCCGCAGGAAACCCATACCACTCCAGAGGCTGAAGCAGCTGGCATTTGAGTGGCGAGCAGTGTCATTCTTTAGTAGCCACCTCACTTCGTCATCTAGTATGTGTATATATGTGTATATATATATATATATATATATATATATATATATATATATATATACATACACACACACACACACATATACACACACATATATATATATATATATATATCAGACAGGGAAAGACAGGGTTGCAGACCTGTCTAAGACATGCAAATGAACATACAGTAATATTTACAGTTGCTATATATATATATATATATATATAAAAACAAAAAGTAGCGCCAACAGGTAAATATATATCAAATGATAGTAATAATTGTTAAATAATTACCCTAAAAAGTGAAAAACCCTTGTTAATCTGTAAACAATGATTAATAAATTACTAAAACAAACATGTGGATACACAACATGGCAAAATCAAAGTCCAATGTCCAAACCCTAAGTAGAGTCCTGACAGGTAACACCAGAACAATGTACAGAGTCCAGGGATCCACGGCAGCTCTCAAATGGAATAACCAAAATCTATGAGAAAGACAAAACAGAGAGCGCACGCCCCATAGTGTAACACTGTAACATTTAATGTAAGGAAGGGTGGATAGGGGGATTAAAAACACTCACAATAGGAAGGTAAAATATAAACAGTTTGTGATATATAATCACCACCAAGGCAGGTCCAAACCGCAGCAGAGAGTCCAAAATCAGCTGTAGTGGGTCTCCCAAGCAGCGCTATCCCTCCGGTTCACTCGAAATCCTCCAGGTACATCTGGTATCAGAGTTGGCCTTAGAATCACTACATGTGCTCCCCGGCCGTAAAGGATGCACACACCGTGATGACGTAATGTCGTAAGGTACGTCCCTGACGCGTTTCGTCGCAACAAATGCAACTTTATCAAAGGGAATGTCCCTGAACAAGATTAACAGTGTATAAGTACTGGAGGGTCCCAAATGTGATTGGTGGAAGTACTAAATGATAGTCCCTCCCCTATAAACGAGCCACAGCTTGAAAATATACATATAATTCAACTAAAACGAATTAAATAGACTGTTTAGAATCAATAACAAACGTATTAATCTAAAATCAATTAAATAATTAAATAATTAATTAAACGGACTCTCCAGTAGAAACACAATGCTAAACAGTGAAAAGCATAGGTACTGAGTATATACTGCTTCAATAAGTATGGAAAATAGCTGAAGCGCTCAAATGCAGGTATATCTCAAAATGATAATAAGCCAGACCACTGTACCAGGGTACTAACAATTGATATAGTACCTATTGTATCATATAATGGGTACTATCCTCCTGAAGACAGGTGGTGTGTGGTGCAACCCACTCACCATCAGTCTCATTGGCAGGTTCCCCTGAAAAATATACAAGTACTCACATCCTGGTAGGGCAGGCAAGCAGGCTGTGCAGCTACTCAATGCAATACAGGGAAAAGGGAGACCAAAAAGCGCACCAGCACAAACGGAGCAGGAAGAACCCAGGACAAAAAAATGATTAAAAGGGCACTTTAATGTGGCAAAAGACCCATCCAATGCATTTCGAACGTCGCAGCGTTCTTTTTCAATAAGTATACATACAATATCTGTTAATAATACTATATTAAAATAATACTAAATTACATTACATTACACTAAATTAAAATACATCAATTTAAAATACCTAATGTGTTACACTAATTAGTACAAAATACATATGCAACAAATAATTTTAATAAACTTAATTGAATGCTAAATGCTTAAAATTGATAAAAAAATCTTTTTGTGTGAACACTTAAATGATATATAGTCCACAAACAATAATTATATATATGTAAGACCAATAGCATATTCATAATTGCATAGGTGGCAGACACAAACAACAAATCCTGCATATACTGCAAAATATAATAAAATTAATATTAAAATGTCCACATCAATCAATTGAATCAATAGGATTCTGAAGAAGGAGTGGAATATACTTATCACATAGATGGAATGGGGGGGGGGCCTGTCTAAGACATGCAAATGAACATACAGTAATATTTACAGTTGCTATATATATATATATATATATATATATATAGAGGAGAGAGAAGAGAGAGCGCACGCCCCATAGTGTGTAACTGTATATTTAATAAAGGAAATGGAGGGGGGAGGGGGGGGAAAAGAATCGCACTCACAAGGATAAAAAGGTTAAAAGCGTGTCGTGAATAAATCACCACCATCCGGCTCTTGCTTGTCTTTACTTGTCTTTTGATGTTGCTGTCAGGATACAAACGATCTCTGGTCATCAAGATGTTAAATCAAGCGTGGAGCAAGGGAACCGGCATTAAATGGAGTCCTCTGAAGATCTCTCAGCTGCGTGGCCTGTGACTGTTACACACACGAACCGGCCTGTTCATGCGCAACGTGATGACGCAATGTCCGTGACGCGATGCGTGATGACGCTCCCTGACGCGTTTTGTCACTCTCGGGCGACTTTATCAAAGGGTAGTAGGGAAGGGGCTGAACTCATGCATTATTTATACAGGAAATTGTCCTGAACAGCCCGCAAACACAGCTGAACGAGATGGCCTAAAACGAGATGGCTAAACACGAAGGATAATCAACAATAAAAGAACTACATTACAAAACAAATAAGTACACAAAATAAATATTAGATAAATTTCAATTGACATAATATCAAGACATGTACTATTACTAAATAACATAAGTGATAATTCTGATTGAAAACAAGGAGATAATGGAGAGGTAGATGGATAAATTGTATCTAATCTAATGTTAGAATAAATTCACTAGATTTAACCCATTTCAAGTCTGGTTTCATCTGTATATATATATATCATATTAACTTAATTATTCAAAAAGGGGGAGATAGTGGTTAGTGTAAATGTATTATATAAGTGCCTATTATTTTAATAATTAAGTGTTAAATATATAGTGTACTAAATGTGAAGTGTAATATATAAATGTATATATTAATAAAATATTTATTCTTTCTGAGTAATACTAATTATAATTGTGATGTACTAAATGATACATATTGACCATCATGTATTAAATCTGGTGGAGTGGTGAGAGACAGTGAATGTGTGTGAATATAGAGAAAAGAAAAAATAAAAATAATCTTATAAGTGAAAAATGTATAAAAAATATATATAAGAATATATATATATATAATATATATATATACATATATATATATATAGATGTAAATGTGGGGACTCTTATATGCAATTTTTTGAATATACATACAATTTTATATGTGTATATGAAAAAGAAGGGATATGTTTGGTCCTGTGGATTTATAAATCAACTCAGTATATAACATATGATGACTGTATATGAATCTAGTTTATAGGCTGTATCGAGTGCCAGTGACCAAGTTCAGGAAAAGGGTCTAGGAGAGACCAGGACAAATAGATGACAGAGGGCTACAGAGGAATTCAAAGAACAATATAATAATAATAATAATAATAATATATTTTTCTTTTTTCTTTTCTCTATAAGTCTGTGGTTTTAGGTCCGGGGACCCCCTGCTTCCTGAGATACAGACCCCTTTTGGGGGTGCCGGTATCCCTCTGCTTGGTTTACCTGCCGCGGTCACGTGATCGGGACCTTTAAATGCAGAGGGATACCGGCACCTCATAAAGGGGTCTGTATCTCGGGGAGTAGGGGGTCCCTGGACCTGAAACCAACGCGGTTCAGCTCCGGAGACCCCCTGCACATCTACACTATGAATAAAAATGTATTTTAAATGTATTTATTTATATTCATGTATTTATTTATTTATTTAGATTTATTTATTTATTTTTTGGGCGGCTGCTGTGTGTGAATTTTTTTTATTGTGGGTAGCGGGGGTGGGTGAAGGGGGTATTAGCCCCAACGGTGGTTGTTTAGGGCCTGCAGGGGGGTAGCGGGAGGGGTTAATCCCTTCATGACCGTAGCGGTATTAACTGCTACGGCCGTGAAGGGGTTAAGTGCACCTGCAACCCCCCCGCAAGTCCTAAACTCACACCAAGGGCCAAATACCCCCTTCACCCACCCCCGCTACCCACAAAAAAGCGGGCACGGTGGGTTAACCCCTTCATTGCCTTAGCGGCTATCAGCTATGGTAATGAAGCAGCATTTCTGTATTTTTAATAATATTGTGCAGGAGCAGGGGGTCCCTTTGAGCTTTGATTTGTGGCTCAGGGAACCCCCTGCTCACTGTACAATATTATTAAAAATACAGTCATGCTGCTTCGTTACCATAGCACATAGCCGCAAAGGTAAGGAACGAGTGTTTATTTATATATGTGTTTTATTCATACTGTAGATGTTCAGAGGGTCTCCGGAGCTGAACCGCTGTGGTTTTAGCTCCGGGGACCCCCTGCTTCCTGAGATACAGGCCCCTTTAGGGAATGCCGGTATCCCTCTGCTTTGTTTACATGCCGCGGTCACGTGATCGGGACCTTTCAATGCAGAGGGATACCGGCACCTCATAAAGGGGCCTGTATCTCGGGGAGCAGGGGGTCCCCGGACCTGAAACCAACGCGGTTCAGCTCCGGAGACCCCCTGCACATCTACACTATGAATAAAAATGTATTTTAAATAATTTTTAATGTGCCGATGTTTGCACAGAGAGAGCAGCGGATCTCTCTCTGCTGCAAACACATCTCGCCCCCGCCGGCCTATAGTATCATTGATGTGCATATACAGTACTGTATGTGTATGTTAGGGGTTATAGGGGTTGTTGTTATACAGTATATACTGTATATATACAGTATATACTGCATTACAATTCATGAATTTCTCGGCTTCAAAGACAACAGCTCGCAAACGCCCCCATGCGTTTTTACACGGCATTGCAGTATTGCAGCCAGCGGGAATAAAATGCTTAAATCACGGGCGCGAAATAACGCAATACACTCCGGGCGAAAACGACACTAAACCGCACATCACCGGGATATTCTGAAATTCGCGGAACTAGCCGAGTTAGAATAAAGTTGGTCGCCACTGTAAGTATCTACTTTAATAAATCGGTGCCATGGCCTTACCATTCTTTCTCTGAGTGCTTGTGTATTTATTATTTAAGTTGTGTTTAAGGTATTGGTTTGGGGATCACAGAATAAATATACTGATATGATGTGATTTTGTTATGAGCAAATAATATGCTCTCCTTAAAACAACATTATCAACATTAGACGACATTCTTATTTTTTCTAAAAATTTGGAGGAACACATTCAACATACCAAACTTGTGCTCTCCAGGCTTCGTTCTAATTGTCTGTACGCCAAGATGGAGAAGTGTCTGTTTCACCAGGCGTCCACAGCTTTCCGAGGCTATATCATCTCCAGTCAAGGTTTTTCCATGGACCCAGAGAAGCTGAAGGCGGTCCTCGACTGGCCACTCCTTAATTCGCTCAAGGCTGTGCAACGTTTTCTTGGCTTTGCCAATTACTACAGGAAGTTTATAAAAAAAATTCTTCTATTGCTCTTTCCATCACCGCCTTGACCAAAAAGGGCGCCGACATCTCATCCTGGTCACCTGAGGCCATTTTAGCCTTTGAGATTCTCAAGAAGGCGTTCGTCTCTGCCCCATCCTTTGTCATCCAGATACCTCCCTCCCCTTTACTTTGGAGGTTGACGCCTCAGACGTAGGCGCAGGCGCAATTCTTTCCCAGAGGACTTCCCCCCAAGAGAAACTCCATCCTTGTGTTTTTTTTCACGGAAATTCTCAGCAGCAGAAAGGAATTATGATGTCGGTAATCGTGAACTTTTGGCCATTAAGTTGGCTCTCCAGGAACGGAGACATCTTTTGGAGGGTTCCAAAGAACCAATCGCTATTCTCACTGACCACAAAAATTTGTGCTCACTGGTCACTCTTTTTCTCCCGCTTCAACTACACCATCTCTTATATTCCTGGGACTAAAAATGTTAAAGCGGACGCCCTTCTCGTCAGTTTGCCTCTGAGACTGAAGCTAAAGAAATTCCGGAACCTATTCTTCCGGCCAAACACATAATTTCTGCTAACAACTTCGATGTGTTGGAGGAGATCAACAAGGCACAAGCGCATATTCCCAGCAGGTTCAGGGTACCAGAAGGACGCCTCTACGCAGCTTCACGTTTTCGCCATAAGGTGTTACTTTGGGGTCATTCCTCTAAAGCAGTTGGTCATCCAGGCTTCAAAAGGACGGCAGATCTCATTAAACGGACTTTTTGGTGGCATAAGATGAATCAGGACATTCTCGAATTTACCTCCGTCTGTCCTGTATGTGCTCAGAGTAAAACTCTCCATCATAAACCTTCTGGACTTCTTTACCACTTCCCATCCCCGAACAACCCTGGAAACACATTTCGATGGATTTTATTGTTGAACTGCCATTTCCAAGGGGATGAACACTATTTTGGTCGTGGTGGACAGGTTTTCAAAGCAGGCACACTTTATTCCTCTCAAGGGACTCCCCAACTCTGCCACCTTGGCGGACGTGTTCTCCAAAGAGATCTTCAGGTTGCATGGCGTTCCCATTTCTATCGTCTCAGATCGTGGATCTCAGTTCATCTCAAAATTCTGGCGACCTTCTCCCAAAAATTGGGTATCTCTCTCTCGTTTTCCTCCGGATACCATCCGCAAACCAACGGTTAAACTGAAAGGATGAACCAAACTCTTGAACAGTATCTAAGGTGCTTCATTTCAGACTCACAAGATAACTGGGTGGCTCTTCTACCATGGGCCGAATTCGCCATAAATTCTTTGAAGAACGAGTCTACTCAGGAGTCTCCCTTCTTTATCAATTGTGGTTTACATCCCAGTAGTCTCCCTCTCTCACCGTCTCATTCTGGTGTTCCGGCAGCCGACTCTCATATCACCAACTTACAAGAATCCTGGAAAAACATCCTCAAGTCCCTACAGTCTGCGGTGGCCAAACAAAAAACCAAGGCTGATCGCCACCATCAAAGGGGGCCTTCCTTCAATCCTGGTGACCTGGTCTTCCAAAAATATTAGGCTCAAAACCCCTTCACCCAAGCTGTTCCCTAGATTCTTGGGACCATTCAAAATTTTGGAGAGGGTTAATCCGGTAGCCTATCATCTCGATCTTCCCCCCACTATGAAGGTTCCGTCCATGTTTCATGTTTCCCTCCTTAAAAAGTTTTTTCCCAGTTCTCATTTCCCTTGCAGAGACCCAAGCCAGTGTCCACCCTGGGCCAACAGGAGTACGAGGTACAGTCTCTCATCGACTCTCGTTTTTCTAAAAAAAAACTACAGTTTTTGGTACACTGGAAGGGCTACGGGCCTGAGGAACGTTCCTGGGTACCTGCACATCACATCCACGCCCCAAGACTTCTTTCCCTTTTTCATCAGAAGTTTCCCCTCAAGCCGTGGTTGGATCACTCGGAGATTGATCCTCAAGGGGGGATACTGTGACGACTCAGGAGATTCCTTCCCTTCCTGGTCCCTCTCTCCCGTCTCCTGTTGCCCTTCCTACTCATTCCCAATCCTCTCCTTTACCCTCCACCTCTCTCCCTTTGCCGCAGCGCGTGCCCAGCAGGTATCGCATACCCACGCGGTCCCTGGGCCCCTGCTATGATCCTCCCCGTTCCCTCTCTCCCGCAGTGCCCGCATCACCTTCCCCTGTGGTGGCATCCATCCCGTTGCCCCCTCCCTGCGTGGTACCCGCGGTGCGGCGTTCCGCGTGCCTGGTGACGCGGCCGACTCGTGCACTCCCGCAACCCATGGGGGGCGCGCCCACATGCCCCTCCGGGGCGCGCGCACAGACTCCTCTTATCAGGCTTCCCCTGTCTCCGCCTCCCAAGCCTTACAGGCTATTCCTCTGACTGCCCCTTATGTCTCCTCCTCTTCTCTCCCTGACCTATCTCTAGCTTCTCACTCAGAAGCGTGTGTGAAGAGCTCCCAGGCATTTGGTAAGGAATCAGCTTTATTCTTTCTTTATTTGTTATATTTTGCTGTGGAGCTGTGGGGGAGTATACTGTGAGTATACTGTGAGGTTTTAGAGGGTTTTGGGTGCTTTTTCAGGTTTAAAAACCGTTTTTGTTTCTCACCCAGAGACTGCAGTGATTCAACCCAGCAAAGCTACACTGTGGCTGGCTGGAAACTGTAGTCTCAGACCCTCTCTCCTCCCCTACTGTTTATTTTACTTCTAGTTTCACTTTAATTTAAGCCTGATTTCCTTTTGTCATTTGCAATTTTTGGGAGCTCTGTGTCTTACTTTAAGACCTTCAATATTGTGGTGTGGTTTCTTGTAAGAGAGAGAGTTAATAAGTGGAGAAAAAAGAAGATTACAGCAGGTTTTTTTTTTTTTTTTTTAAAAAGCTGTTTTTTCTTCCCCTCCCTGTGCAGAGATAGTTAATTGGTTCTTAAAGGGACAGTTTCCTCTCTGCATCTCTCTCCCTAAGCACTATTTCCTCCCCTTACTTAGAGGCTTATTTTATCATGTCTGGGGGGAATAGGACTAGTGCAGTAATGGGGGCCACACCTGGACATCGGACTCCAAAAACTGGGGCCTCTAGGATCAATAACCACAGCCCGAGGCCTGGTCCTTCCAGTGCCCTGGCCACGCCTCCCCCAGCGCCTGTTGTCAGTTTAACCCCTGCAGTCCCAGTTCCAACATGGGCGCAGGTGGCAGCTGCAGGCGTTGACCCCAGCAACAACAACGCTGGGGCCATGCCCGGTGTGAGCAGGAAGCTTGGGGTGAGTTGCCCAATGTCACCTGGCCTTAACATGGAGATCTATGTGAGGGCTGTGGCAGACGTTGTGGGTCCCTCTGCTGTGGTGGCGGCCAGCAAGATGTATGGGAGGGGCATTTTCTTCCTCCGTACGCTGGCTGCCACCCACACCTTGGTGCAGAAAGGCATCAATGTAGGGGGGACCTACATCCCTATAGAACCCATGGAGGGGTTAGGCACAAAAATCATCCTGTCCAATGTGCCCCCCTTCATCCCAGACAGCCTCATCCGCCCACGCCTGCAAGCCCTGGGAGATATTAAATCTCCCATAACAAAAATTCCGCTGGGCTGCAGGGATAGAGCGCTGAGGCACGTGCTCTCATTTAGGTGGCAGGTACAAGTGCTGCTGCCGGGGAGCACAGAATCTGTGGAGGGTTCTTTTGGGGTGCCCTACGAGGGCATATCATACACCGTGTACTATGGCACGGAGGGGGTAAGGTGCTATTTGTGCAAGGAGCTGGGGCACACTCGTAGGAGTTGCCCCACAGGGAATAGAAATCCCAATTCAGCTCCTGCACCCGCCCCTCCCTCTGCCAAGACACACGGTGCCGCTGTGCCCACCACAGCGGGGCCCTCAGGAGCCCAGGTCCCTTCTGGGACCACAAGAGATGTCGCTGTCCCATCTCGAACAGTGACGGTTGCGCCCACCACAGCGGGGCCCTCGGAGGCCCAGGCCCCCCCTGGGACCGCAGGAGATGTCGCTGCCCCTTCTCGAACAGTGACATCTGCGCCCACCACAGAGGGGTTCTCGGGGGCCCAGGTCCCCCCTGGGACCGCAGGAGATGTCGCTGCCCTGTCTCGAGCAGTGACATCTGCACCTTTCCCCGGGGAGCGGAGAGAGGGTGAGGGGGTCACCCTGGAGTGGCCTCCCTCTGTTGTCACTGTCCCCCCCCCCGCAGGAGGACCGCAGGAGATGTCGCTGCCCCATTTCGGGCGGTGACGTCTGCACTTCTCCCCAGGAAAAAGAGGGAGAAGAAAAGAGTCACCCTGAAGAAGTCACCCTCTTTTGTCGCTGTCTCCCCCCAGGAGCACCCTACCCCCAATGTAAGCATCGTACAGGGTGCGGGGAAGCGGTGGGAGGCTCCCGCTGAGACCCGGCGTCCCTGGGGTGGAAGATCAAAGTGCTCAACAACATGAGGTTTTGCTCCTAGAAATGGACGTTGGGGAGCCTTCCAACACCCCTCCCAGTTGGAGAACATCCCCCGGGGACTTGTGTTTCGGTGAATCTGCCGCGCCGGACGCAGTTGTCTTCGGGGACTCGGAGGTCGGCCAGGATCCCCCTCTGGCTGTGCCGCCTTCGGGTGGCACACCTGAGGCTGAGCCCCGGTTTGTGTCACCGGAAGAAGGGGATGGGCTAGGGCTGACCCCCGTGGTTGGGGGTTTGGAGGATGGAGTGGGGGAGGCGGGTGTGGGTGAGGGTGTTTTAGCGAGCACTTCATTTTGCATCTAGGAGATGCCAGATGTGAGCTCTCCTGGTGAGGAGTTTTGGTCAGGCACTTTGTTGGAGGCGACTGCTGGGATGGACCCTCCCTATGAGGTACTTGCTGAAAAGTGCCCTCCCACGATTCCCGCGATTAATGCGAACGCCCGTGGCATCCCGTTTGTTCGCATGGTGGTAGAGGAGACCAGGAGGGCACTGTGTGCCTCGTTGGCCCCCGAGGACACTAGGGAGACTGCTACCTCCGCCATACCGCCACCAGCTACCCCTGAACATCCCACCCCGGGGTTGGATGTGGAGGATATAGTGGACCCCCTCATGGAAACACCGAGGAGGGGACCCACTTTAAGGCTGAGAAAGGCCCCCGCAGGGAAGGGCGGGGATCCTCAGTTTTTCAGTCAAGAGGAGCTCGGGGAGTTGGGGCTCAGTGAGGAGTTATCTGGCATCGCGGAGGCGGTGGACTCTTTGACCCCCATTATCCCTGCCCAGGAGCTAGATGGTTTCCTGGAGGATACCCTCTGCAAACACGGAACCACGAAGGTACAGTTGGCCCTTGGAAGGTGGAAGGATGCCTCGGTCATTCTCCACTCTCTCTTAGTATACATCAGGGCTAACCACAAGGCCAAAATCTCTGGGCCTATCCATCTTCGTGTCCTGAAATTTCATAAATTGATGCAAGACCACATAAAGGCTTCTCGGGGTGTAGCACCCTGAGCGCCTGTGGAAAGCAAAACTCCTGATTACCAATGGCTTTGAGCATCGGTACACTTAACATGATCACATTTATTCGAGTTGCGCCAGACTGCAGCCCCTCTTTTCCTTCTTGAGGAGCCTTCTCCTGCAGTTCTGGCTACACTTCTCCCCTCATCTTTTTATTTTTGGGTGCCCAGTGTCCCGGAACGACAAGCCTAGGGATCTCCTGGTCAACCTGCTCCTGGCATTGGCTAAGGTAGCCATTTGTAAAACCAGGAGGCAGTGTTTGGAGGGGGGGGGTCTCAACAAACATCGTGGTCATGTTCCGGGCGCTGGTGCACTCCCGTATTCGGGCAGAGTACTCGTACGCCGAGTCTACTGGGACGGTTTCAGAGTTTGCCTCCCAGTGGGCGCTAGGCGGGGTGCTCTGCTCGGTATCCCCCATCAAGGATTTTTTAGAGTTAACCCTTCTGCTTTAAGTGCACTTCAACAGTGCACTTGTTGGTCTTCTTTTGAATATTTGTTTGACTGGTTTTTCTTTGTTCTACTTGGCAACAAGTAGAATTGCTGTTCAACTGAATTGGCCAATCAGTTTTAAACCAGATCAAAATAGACCCACTTCTCTCTCTGCTCCTCTCCTCTCTGTCATTGGTGCACCTTCCTTAAAAATCCCTGTCTGTCCACTTCTTCCCCGCTCTGCATAGTTCCTGTTTCCCTGTGTGTACCTGACCTATGCTGTGCACGCTCTCCATTCCTGTGTTTTCCTGCTCCTGTGCTATCTTGGATTTCCCTGGCTTTGACTCCTGCTTGTCCTGGACTACTCTGCTATCTGGTATCCCTGTTAACCCTGCTACGCATACTACCTTGCTTACCTCTGGCTTCCTAGGACCTGGCTTACCCTCTGACGACTCTACCCTCTGGACTCCTGAACATTGGCAAACGGACACGACTATTCTTACGGACATCCCCAAGCATTGCAAGTATACTGTAACAACTCTTCCAACAGGCCCAGCAACGCTATACCACACTCCGGGCTTGCTCCCACTGCTGTGGGTGTGTGGTACCATACCGTTCCCACCTCAGTACTGGGGTCTAGCTTGGTCTGCGGGCATACAGGCGTGACAGGAATAAAATCTCCTGAGCTATTGTAAAAATTCTGTAATTGTCCAATAGTATTGAAAAGATCACAATACATCATATAATTACATTTAAATGTGCCTTCATATATTATAGTGAAGTCTGAGTACCTTGACTTGGGTAATCTGGACAAACAAAGTGAACCCCTCACATATTTCATAACTAATTATTTATTTGCTTCTTTATTGTTAAATATACAGAAATCCTCGACAGAAAAAATATTATTTTTACACATTCTACCTCTCTGATCTTCGTTTAATTTGAATATTTGTACGCCTCTTCTGAATAGACATACGGCACTATATTGAGAGGTCTCTGTACTCTATTATGTCTGTCAATCTTTTTATTTATATATATATATATATATACAGGCATACCCCGCATTAACGTACGCAATGGGACCGGAGCATGTATGTAAAGCGAAAATGTACTTAAAGTAAAGCACTGCCTTTTCCCCACTTATCGATGCATGTACTGTACTGCAATCGTCATATACGTGCATAACTGATGTAAATAACGCATGTGTGACAGGCTCTATAGTCTCCCCGCTTGCGCACAGCTTTGGTACAGGTAGGGAGCCGGTATTGCTGTTCAGAACGTGCTGACAGGCGCATGCGCGAGCTGCCGTTTGCCTACTGGGCAATATGTACTTACTCGCGAGTGTACTTAAAGTGAGTGTGTAATTAAACCGGGGTATGCCTGTATATAATATATCATATATATATATATTATATATATATGATATATATATATATATATATATATATAAATTGCTGTGCGCATTAGGTCCTGACATAGACTTTAATATTTATAGATATGGGTATATAACTCACCCCTCCTGTGGCACCTAAAAATGTATGTACACAGATATAACAAAATATAATATTAATACTGAGGGCCACCCTGTGTGCTAAGTCTAGCAAGAAATGTCCCTCCTCTGATATCCCCAGCTGTCCTAACACACATAGATATAATAGAATCTGGAACCCTTTCATTTTTCAGAATTTTTTCGTTTAGTTACCAGATAAAAAAATAATAATACAAATAACCCCTAATAATAACCCAACCAGGATCCACTGATCTGTTTAGTTGTTTCCAGTCAGAGTCCTTAGCCAGATATCAGTATTTGAAATATTAAACATAGAAAAAGAAAAAAATACATATACAATAATTCAGCAGGAGTTAGAGAATTCAAAGTTCCTATTCTTTCGGTTCTTTGAGAACTTGAATAAATTGATCCTTTAGGCTCAAGTAGGTGCACTCTCAGGTTCTTGAATGTAAACTGTACAATTTTTACATGTAACTTTGTCCTGTGCATGTAGAGCAGGGCTGCACAACATACGGCCCCGTGCGGCCCGCGACGGACCCCCTTCAACACCCCCTTCTTTACACCCCCTTCTTTACCCCCCCCTTTCACTGGTAGGGAAAGGATGCGTTCCAATAGGAGCACGCTCCAGCAGTGTCTGTGCGTGCTCTCAACTAACCTCCTCCCTCCTCCCTCCTCCAGCACAGGGACGCGCTCCAGCAGTGTAGCGCGACCCGGAACTTCCGGGTCTGCTGCTAGAGCGCGCATCCCTCGCGCATCCCTCGCGCATCCCTGCCGCCGCCGCCGCCGCAGGTAAGCAGGGGCTGCAGGGCTGCTGACATGAAAGGGGGGCTGCGGGGCTGCTGACATGGGAGAGGGGCTGCGGGGCTGCTGACATGGGAGGGGGGCTGCTGACATGGGAGGGGGGCTTTGACATGGGAGGGGGCTGCTGACTGGGGGGGGAGCTGCGACATGGGTGGGGGGCTGCTGACACTGGGGTGGGGGGCTGCTGACATGGAGGGGGTGGAGGGCTGCTGACATGGGGGGGGATGCTGACATTGGGGGGCGGGGTGGAGGGGCTGCTGAACATGGGTGGGGGGCTGCGGTGCTGACATGGGAGGGGGGAGGGGGCGGCTGCTGACATGGGAGGGCGGAGTGGGGGACTGTTGAATGGGGGGGGACTGTGAATGGGAGGGGGGGTCTGGGGGGCTGCTTGACTGGGAGGGGGGATGCTGACATGGGGAGGGGGGTGGGGGGCTTCTCGACATGGAAATGGGCTTGGGTGGGCTGCTGACATGGATATGGGTGTTGTGGGGGGCTGTCGGACATGGGAGGGGTGTTGGGGGGGCTGCTGACATGGAATGGGCAGGGGGGGCTGCTGACATATGGGGGGGGGCCATGCTGAAATGGAACGGCTTGTGGGGTTGCTGAAATTGTGGCGTTTTGGGGGCTCGCTGCTATGGGTGTGGGCCTACTCTGTTTTCTCTGTGAGGGGGGAGAGTGGTGTGAGTGAGGTGAGGGGTGGTTGGGGGGGGAGAGTGGTTGAGTTGCAGGTAGGTGGAGAGTGATGTGAGTTGCAGGGGGTTGAGAGTTTGGATGGAGTTGCAGGGGGGGGATGTGATGTGAGTGTGCAGGGGGGAGTGAGTTGAAGGGGTGCGGGGGGGGGAGGAGAGTGATGTGAGATTGCAGGGGGGGAGAGGATGTGGTTGCAGGGGGAGAGTGATGAGTTGAGTTACAGGGGGGATTGTCGGGAGGGGGGGAGATGATGTGAGGTTGCAGGGGGGCAGAGTGATGTGAGGTGCAGGGGGGGGAAGGAGTGATGTGAAGGTGCAGGGGGGGCGAGTGAGTGAAGTTGTTCAGACAGGGGGAGTCCTGTGAGGTGCAGGGGGGGAGGGTGCTGGATTGCAGGGGGCAGAGTGAGTGAGGTGAGGGGGGGGGCAGGTGATGTGAGGGCAGGGGAGAGAGTGATGTGAGGTGCAGGGGGGGAGAGTGATGTGAGGTGCAGGGGTGCGGGGGAGTGCTGTGAGGGTGCAGGGGGGGAGTGATGTGAGTTGAGGGGGGCAGAGTGATGTTTTTTGAGGTGAGGGGGGGGGGGAGTGATTGTGAGGTGCAGGGGGGGAGAGGTTGTGATGTTGCCAGGGGGGAGTGTGGAGGTGCAGGGGGGTAGGTAGAGTGCTGTGAGGTCCAGGGGGGGGAGTGATGAGTGATGTGAGGTGCAGGGGGGAGAATGATGTGAGGTGCAGGGGGGTGGGATGTGTGTGGTGTTCAGGGGGTTATTGTGTATTTGATGTGGAGGGGAAGTATTATGTGTGTGTGAGAGGGAGAGATGGGGGTATGAGAGATAGATGGGGAGTATCGCAAAGGTTGATAGTGAGGGGTTCTGGGGGAGATATGAGGATGATAATGAAGGGTGCTGGAGGAGAGATGATGATGATGATGATGATGATGATGATGATGATGATGATGATGATGATGATGATGATGATGATGATGATGATGATGATGATGATGATGGTGGTGGTGATGATGATG
>WSYH01000989.1:78208-143792 GCA_036426205.1 Ascaphus truei | reverse complement strand
CCCTTCCCATGGCTGGGGAGAAGACCCCAGCCATGTGCAGCAGTGGGAAGTAAGAAACAGAAAAAGACTACCCGGCGCTTCCTTAGTTCAGTGCCACAGCACCACAGTGACGCAATATATATATATCAAGCAGATGCAAGAAAGGGAAAATATGCAATATAAATAAAAGTAACGACAATAAAATGTAAAATCAAAGCACCACTCAACCTCAAGAGGGGAAAGCCACAATCCTCTAGAGAACAGAAAACGCAAAGATGAGGGCGTGCAGCTTGACTGGAATCGGCGTCTGACGTCACGGTCAACCGTGACGAAGCAAGTTTACCCTATCTTGCGAAACGCGTTGAGTGGAACAGGAGGAGGAGGAAATACGTTCCCGGTTGACCGTGACATCAGACGCCGACTCCAGTCAAGCTGCACGAGAACCCCAGCGGCCGCTTGTGGGGACCGTCAGAGACTGTCAGAGACGCACACCGGACAGCATTGGCTGTAAATATACCCTTATGTGCCCTGAGTGGCAGTACAGAGTGTGAGTACGCCCTCAGGGGGGCTTTTTATGTGTTATTTATTAAAGGGGTTTTGTACTACTACATCATCAGCCCCTTCTTTGTCTCCTCCTTTCCCCCTTCCCGTTTTCTTCCCCACCAGCTCTAGCTTGGCTACCAGGCTGTTCATCACATGAAGCTGCTGCAGAACACAATTGGTCTAGGACACACTCCCTCATCCTTTGCGATTTATGTGCAGCAGTGGGGCCAGGGAACAGGAGCATTCTGGGTTCCCTGAGGAGATGGTTACAGCGTTGGAGAGGCAGAGAGTAGCAGGAGGGCTGCAGGACGGGCTGAGTGACAGGAAGGGGCACATTAAAAAATATTTAGAAAACAAATATCACAAACTGTGCCCCCCCTCCTTTCTTTTTGGTGTCTCCCTCTCCCCCATCTCTATGGCCCCCTCCTCTCCTCCTCGCTCCTACTGGCTCTAATCCGATTGGCCCCACCGGCATCCTCCTCTGTGTGTATATATATGTGATGTGATCGTCATCCACCTCCTCGTGTGTGTGTGTGCTCAGTCCCCTGTCCCCATGGCTGCGGCCCGAGCGGGACGTAGGGAGGGGGGCGCGCGCACGGGGGGCCGGCAAAGACAGTCCGGCGGTTGGCGCACGGGGCTTCCCTCGATTGGGGGGGGGGTGGTGTTAGGTGGCCGTGCGGCTGCCCCTCCCCTTCCCCGATTACCGCTGGCGGCTGTTTAAGCAGGGGGGGAGGGTGTTTGGGGAGACGGTTGCAATGGTTCCATGGCCTGGGTGCCACTGCCACCCCTCCGCATCCACTGCCCCCCCTCTGCATCCATGCCCCCCCTCTCTGCATCCACTGCTCCCCCCTCCGCATCTACTGCTCCCTCTTCCGCATCCACTGCCCCCTCTCTGCATCCACTGCTCCCCCCTCCGCATCTACTGCTCCCCCTTCCGCATCCACTGTCCCCCCCTCCTGTTTGAGAAATAACTATATAATTTGAATACTGCATTTTTTCTTATTTCTCTTATTAGTTGTTAATGTATATTTTGGTTGGGGTCCTATGTTTATACAGTATGTTTAAGAATATATGCTCCATTTTTGTCAGCTCAGGTACAATGTGTATAGCTGTAGGGATAAAGTATGGGAAGAAGAGACCGAAGAAGAAATCAACTGGGCCGATATGTTGGCCGAAAAGGAATAAAGTCATGCACAATTGGATAACTGCTTGGTCCAGCAGGACAATGAAATGGTTAATTGTTCTTTAATTAGACTGTCTCTTAAGGATATGGGGGAACTGAGAAGATTGGATATGAGGAAGGTGGGGAGGTCACACAGGGGCGTGAGTCAACCACACGGAAAGAAACGGAAGCCATCCTTTTTGACCATGGCAGCCATTTTGTCTGTTTTGCCATTCTGAGTAAATGCAGTATGAAAGATGCGTGCAAGGATGTTTGTGCAATCGCTCCCAGTAGAAATTAGCCCCCACCAAATCTCAGAAATCCTTAAGTCGTCATAATGCGCTAGTTGTGATGTACATATTTATGTGTGCTAGGATTTTTAGAGAAACACCGGTGGCTACCTCAACTGTATTAACTATGTGCTCCTCCTATTTTGCAATGTTGTCATGTTATGACAAAAGGAGGGAATTGTTAATGTATATTTTGGTAGGGGTCCTATGTTTATACAGTATGTTTAAGAATATATGCTCCATTTTTGTCAGCTCAGGTACAATGTGTATAGCTGTAGGGATAAAGTATGGGAACTCTGTTTTAACACAGACCAGAAGTCACTTCTAATACAGTTGCTCCCTGCTGAGATCAAGCCCCATATATCCTGTTTGACCAGAATCCTGAAATATTCAAACTGTCCTATCAGCAATATACGATAGCCACGGCAACTTGAGGTTAGCTGACAGAAAATAGCTTTGTTAAGGATAACTATAGCAACGATAGCTGGGCTGGGGGGTAACTGAAAGGAATATGGCATTGTTAAGGACAACTGACTTCTGTTAAGTGTACATGGCAACTTGGCAACCTGAATGAATTGTAACTATGTGACAACAACCCGAAAGGGCTATAAGAACTGATGCATGTGCCCATTAAAGCAGACCAGTGAGTGAGAACGATACCTTGTGTCCGAATTATTCACTTGTCTCCAGGCGCCTGTCCAGCTATCCTGTACAGCACATTGAACCTGAAAGGGACCTCCCGGGAGGCAGTCTAGTCCACAGGGTAGACCTGCTACCGTACGGCGGAAAGCAGACCATATTTTCATTAGTAAATCATCATCATTTGCGCATTGTTTTTAAATACACATTTTTCCTATTTTTTGATAATATTATTTATTATATTGTATCATTTCTATTATGTCTTGGTATATTCTTTTGTTTTTAAACTGTTCCCTTTATGGGTTAAATGTTTTTTTTTCAGACACATTTCATTTTCTTCTTTTTTGCTACATTATGTTTTGTATTCCTTGATAATACCTGTTCCATTGTGGGACAGTTATTTATCACTATTGTATAGATTGCAGGTTTATTTAACCACTCCCTTTATGTTTCTTTATGACAGGGTGTGTGTATATTGTTTACAATAGACAACCTGCATTTGCTTTGAGTTTTTAATTGTTTTGTCACCCTTAACGATCCGTAGCCGTTTTGGCAGGGCACTGTAGTAATCCACGCTGTACCTCCCTATGATGCGCATGCGCACGGAGGTAGCGTGATAACGTCATGACGCGATTTGGCGCGAAATGGAGGCAGATCAAATGGGTATATAAAGATGTGTGTTTACAGTAGTTTCTTTACTCCTTGATAAAGAACCTTTGTTCGAAACGCGTAGGAGGTGTTTCCCTGTGCTTTTACTCCAATAAAGATTGTTATTTGGATCCCCTCCTGACTCCAGTCATCGATGGTGCTCTCTTCTCTCGTTTTTCCCTGGATCTATCAGCAGCAGCACATCATCCACTACAAGAGGTGTCCGTTAGTACTGGGCTATTAGCCCCATTAGCCCTCAATGAAATTGTTTGTGGTGGGTCTCTCATTCACTCTCAATTTTCAGGGATTAAGGCTTATTTACCTTCAATAAGGTTACTCACTGTATGGCATACACCTCCCTATGTTTTGGGACAATATGATGTTATATAAGCAGGGTATTTGAGCATTCTCACCAACCTTCTTACTATACGGGTTGCTAGAGTAGCCTTGTGTATTAACCCTGGTTGCATATCTAAGTAACGTGCTCACTTGTGTGCTATCCTAGGCAGTGGTATATTGGGACGGCTTGAGAGGGGATACTGTCCATTTGACGGACCTTTGCGGAGGTGAAGAGTGGGTGCGCTTGCATACGTCGGTATTAACCCTTGTCCCGTATGCAAGTCGTGTGCTAGCAGCGGGTCGTACGTGACAATCCCCAACCCACGAGGACACTACGACAGGCATCGCAGCTGTAGCTCCTCCACAAGAACTGGGACAAATACTGGGATTCCTTTGGGTGATATTTCCATCTACACCCAGAGGCTGAGGGTTCTGGTTATACCATCATGTCCCAATGTGGGGAGGCTAGTTTTACGAGATATAATTATGCATGTACGTTTTTAACGTGTTCATTTTTTTTATATAAAGTACCAATACTTTTTTTATTGATTGTGTTCCTCTATGTGGCCTGTTTTTCTGTGTTTGTTGTACTCTAGTTGATCGCTGGAGAACTTCGAGCAGCAGGACAAACTTTGGGGATTTAACTGGGAGTCATTGCGATCAGTGCGCACTTGGTTCTTTTCATCTCCAGGACGGGCCCGAAGATACCAGCCAAGAACAGACACGCGAATCCCCCAATGTCTTATCTGACCTCCGTTGAGTGTGAGGAGGCGTGTGAGCCCGAGAAAACCCAGTGCATATTTGGTAGACACAAGGAAAGAGGAGAAAGAGAAGGAAGAGAGAGGAGAGTTCTGCACTGAAGTGCTGCTTCCCCTTCCCATGGCTGGGGAGAAGACCCCAGAAACATGCAGCAGAGCGGCCAGGGCAGAGCAAGAGGACCATTCTGGGTGTCGTGAGATGGATAAGGTGCAGGAGAGACAGAGAGGAGCAGGAGGGTTGCAGGACGGGCTGTGTGACAGGAAGGTACTAGAGGGGTGAGAGGGATATTGGAATGAGAGGGTGAGTGAGACCCAGGAGATATGCAGGATGGGCTGTGACAGGAAGGTGCAAGAGGGGTGAGTGAGAGGGATATTGGAATGAGAGGGTGAGAGAGACCCAGGAGATAAGCGGGAGGAAATCGGAGAAGTGAGGAGTGAATGTGATGGATATGCAGGGGGATGGGGCGCATACAGGTTATACCAGGGGTAAAAGGGCCTCATCATCCCCATCTCCATATACTGAGTGTGCCCCTGTGTATAACAACGCTGATCTGTGCTACTCTATCTGATCTCACTGCGCAGTGATCCAGGGAAGAACCGATCACCATTTAATGGGGTCAGGATTTTGTTACCCCACAGCACAGCAGGAGTTATGTTTCTCCTTGCTCAGGATCACAGCAACAGACTGCCCTTTGTGCATTAATTAGAAGTGAGATCTTTATACAACCTGCATTTCTCTGAATGTCTTGACCCCGTTGCTGCCAGAGGGGCCTGCATGCATTTTCTGCTCCATATGGTAGAGGAGCTCTTGCAATAGTGTCTCCCATTCCATGGGTATTTGTTGATCAAGCGGGGTGAGGGTTTGTCAGGGGCCAGCATGGAGCGAGCGTTAGCGGGTCTGTCCTTTCCTTAAATTGTACTGGTTTATAGATGTGACTACAGTATGGAGTTTATGTTGTGCAAGATGGTAGTGGGGTGGAAGAGACAGATAAGTAAGAAAGATGCCTGGGATCCCATTACCCTGGCTATGTTAGACAGTATTGGTAGGAAAAACCTCTAATCCTTTCCCAAAGGGTCAAAAAGTTGTGAATTTGTCCTGAAGTTGAAAAATAAACCTGGTTGTAAATATAATCCAATGCAGTGAATGCACTGAAATCTCTGCTACGTCTCAGCTGAAACTCCTCACATCCACCACGGTATCTGGTTATGGCAGAATGGTGACATAGACTGGGTACAGGGCAGTTGAGCTGTAACCACAGAAGGTCAGGTGCGCAAATAAACTGTTTTTTTTGTTTTTTTTTAATGTGGAATGAGAATGTACTTATTTCTGGGCTCAGCCGCTGAGCTGTCAGATGTTACAGCTTGTGATAATGGAGACTCCATATACTGGGATGTGATGAGACCACTACAGGAGGACCACAGCTTCCACCAACAGCCAAACCAGCAAGGTCCCCACCACTATACTCGCACCATTCCACCTTTAGCAAGGGCATTAACCGCCTTAAACTGGCCTTGCAGCCCCCCCTCCAAACCCACCACCCCCTTCTACAGCCCGCCACAAGTTTGCCATTGCCCTGTTCACTTCCCTCGACCTCAACGGTCCTACATTCCTCCCCCTTCCCCTGTACTCTAACCTTGGGGAGATCTTCGACCATACTAGCAACAGACTATCCAGTTGCCACAACAACTGCTTTGTCTTATAGCACCTCACTCCAGTGCCTACACTTCCAACAAATCTATTACCCCCTACATGCAGCACTAACACCTTTGTTGCCTTCACTGACCCTTTTTTGGTCAATAGCAATAACCACCTTAAATCTCTCCCCCCCACAAAACCTTAACCCGATCCCGACACAGACCCAGCCGCCTCCCGTACGCCCTTGTATGCTCTCTCTGTCCTGGTGTAGCTATCCTTCCATATCCACACCTCAACAACCGAACACCTGTGTGATAAATAAAATGCATTACCTTTTCTTTAAAACGATGTAGGTCTCGCATAACTTCTGTATCGCTGTGAGTTCCATCTATCCATTTCTTGATCACCTCTTCCCCTAAACCTAACTTGCGGCCTCAGACGCAGTAGCCAATCTCAATGAGTGAGACCGTATCCTCCATTCCAGATTTAAACCCTCCATACACATCCAAACCCTTATGAACTGAAACTTCGATAAGGAGACTGGTGTACCAGGAAAGACGCCTGCAACTTCCAGCTGTATCTCCAGGAATCCCTGGCTAACTTAACCGGGCAGATAGACTCCCTTTCAGTTCCCCGGTGACAACCACTTACCCTGGCCTTTTTTTATCAGTCTTGGACCTCCTTATTAGAAAGATAACCTTCCTTGATCCCACCATAACATCTTCCCCTCTTAAACCCCAGACCCCTTTTTTCAGGCCGCCATCACTACTCGCTCACCCTTATGCCCAGAGAAAGCCCAAGAAATGACACCTTAAATAACTTGGCCTCAAACTCTGAAAGAGCATACCGACTCTGTTTTTCCTACCAATACTGTCTAACATGCCAGGGTAATGGGATCCCGGGCATCTTTCTTACTTATCTGTCCTTCTTCCACCCCACTACCATCTGCAACAACTAAACTCCTTAGTCACATCCATAAACCCGTACAATTTAAGGAAAGGACCAGACCCACTAACGCTCGCTCCATGCTGGCCCCTGACAAACCCTCACCCCGCTTGATCACCAAATACCCCTGGAATGGGAGAGACTATTGCAAGAGCTCCTCTACTACCATATGGAGCAAAATGCAATGCAGGCCCATCTGGCAGCAAAGGGGTTAAGACATTCAGAGCATGCAGGTTTGTATTGAGATATAGGGGTGTAGGAGGTAGGGGAAGTAAGAGAGGGTGGTTTGTGAGAAGGGGCCGTGTAAGTGAAACCAGGGGGGCGGGCTTCTCACAAGTTTGCACAGCTGGGGTGGGGCCCAGTGGAAAGTCTAAATCCTGGGCCCCGAGAAATCTGTCTGCGGCCCTGGGCATACAAGCTGATTTACATGTAGAAAGGACAATAAGCCCCCTCTCCAAATTCTCCTCGTTCAACTGGCTCCCCCTCTCTCTCTCTCTAGTCCAAACTGGCACTGGCTCTCGCTCTCTCTGTTACTGGCTCTCAGTTCCAACTGTCTCTCTCGCTCTCTGTGTAGTCCAACTGGCTCTCGCTCTCTCTCTCAAAATATGTAACTAAAGACCTTATTTAATATACAGATATGCCAATCATTCAATAAATATTGAATAATTAGCCATAGTGGTGTTGCATTTGGTTGTTTAATTTCCTAGGTTCACTGGTATTTGGAAGTGTCCCAGCTCCTCCCACAGGGACCCCATGTAGTCAGATCTCGCCCCTATTTCATTCTGTTACTTGCCATATCAGACTGTGTTTTGATGCATTCTGAGGTCCCTATTATCAGATCTTACTCGTGGGGTCTCTTTCTCCCTGGGAAATGTTCTCTGCTCTCTTCAAGCTGGGAAGCTCCTCTCGATCTGGACTTTCTCAGTTGACCCCTTCTAGATGTCACTCCACTGGTTGAGGGTTTCGGCTCTGAGGGATCTAAAAATAGCGACTTCGCTAAGATGTTAATATGTGCAAGGGTCCTAAAATATTTCTCTAAAGGGGCTCTACAAGTTTAAATGGGAGAACTCACTGCTTAACCAATATTAGGGGGGGGGGTACAGTAGAAGAGACCTTATACAAATATAGTAAGTCTAAACTAGGTACAGAACTATATTTTGGGTGGTGGGAGGGGATAGAAGTGAGGGGCAGAATTAAATACTATAAATATAATCATATTAAACTAATAATATATAATCTATTAAACTATAAATATATCTATAAACATATAATAAATATAATCTATTTAAAACCACACACAAAAAGTCAGAAAAATGATCTCTATAAAGCCATGGATTTAATATTGTTTGAGGGGCAGAAAATAGGTTTTATGTAAAACATAACATCTCACCAGAGACCCAATGAATGGCCTTTGCCCTCCACACTGAGGCTGCTCTAATCCTTTCCCAAAGGGTCAAAAGTTGTGAATTTGTCCTGAGTTGAAATAAACCTGGTTGTAAATTAAATCCAAATGAGCAGTGAAGTGACTGAAATCTCTGCTACGTCTCAGATAACCTCCTCACGATCCACGTTCACTTTTTATGGCAGAATGTGGTGACATAGAACTCGGGTACAGGCAGTTGAGCTGTAACCAACATAACAGGTCGCAAATAAACATGTTTTTTTTGTTTTTTTTTAATGTGGAATGAGAATGTACCTTATTTCTGGGCTCAGCCGCTGAGCTGTCAGATGTTAACAGCTTTTGATAATGGAAGATCTCCATATACTGTGTGTGATGAAGAACACTACAGGAGAGACCACGCTTCCACCAACCCAACCGCAAGGTCCCCACCACTAACTCGCACCATTCCACCTTGAGCAAGGGCAATTAACCGCCTTAAACTGGCCTTGCAGCTACCTCCAAACCCACCACCTTCTACAAGGCCCGCCACGAAGTTTGCCATTGCCCTGTTCACTCTCTCCGCCTCAACGGTCCTTACATTCCTCCCCCCTCCCCCCCCCCCCCTGTACTCTAACCTTGGGAGATCTTCGACCATACTAGCAACAGACTATCCAGATGCCACAACAACTGCTTTGTCTTATAGCACTCATCATCTCCAGTGCCTACCCTTCCATCAAATCATTACCCCCTACATGCAGCACTAACACATTTGTTGCTCTCACTGACCCTTTTTGGTCAATAGCAATAACCACCTTAAATCTTTCCCCACCACAAAACCTTAACCCATCCCGACACAGACCCAGCCGCCCCCGTACGCCTTGTATGCTCTCTGATGCCCAGTGGATGTATGCATCATCACATATCCACACCTCAACAACCCAACACCTGTGTGATAAATAAATAGCTATACCTTTCTTTACAACGATGTAGGTCTCGCATAACTTCTGTATCGCTGTGAGTTCCATCTATCCTTTTTCTTGATCACCTCTTCCCCTAAACCTAACCTTGCGGCCTCAGACGCAGTACAATTCTAAATGAGTGAGACCGTATCCTCCATTCCAGATTTAAACCCTCCATACACATCCAAAACCCTTATGAACTGAAACTTCGATAAGGGAGACTGGTGTACAGGAAAAACGCCTGCAACTTCCAGCTGTCTTCCAGCTGTATCTCCAAATTCCCTGGCTAACTTAACCGGGCAGATAGGACTCCCTTTCAGTTCCCCGTGACACCCCACTTACCCTGGCCTTTTTTTATCAGTCTTGGACCTCCTTATTAGAAAGATAACCTTCCTTGATCCCACCATATCATCTTCCCCTCTTAAACCCACAGACCCCCTTTTTCAGGCCGCCATCATCTCGCTCACCCTTATGGCCCAGAGAAAGGCCCAAGAAATGACACCTTAAATAACTTGGCCTCAAACTCTGAAGAGCATACCGACTCTGTTTTTCCTACCAATACTGTCTAACATAGCCAGGGTAATGGGATCCCGGGCATCTTTCTTACTTATCTGTCTCTTCCACCCCACTACCATCTTGCACAACATAAACTCCTTAGTCACATCCATAAACCCGTACAATTTAGAAAGGACAGACCCAGTAACGCTCGCTCCTGCTGGCCCCTGACAAACCCTCACCCCGCTTGATCAACAAATACCCCTGGAATGGGAGAGACTATTGCAAGAGCTCCTCTTACCATATGGAGCAGAAAATGCATGCAGGCCCCTCTGGCAGCAAAGGGGTTAAGACATTCAGACAATGCAGGTTGTATTGAGTATAGGGGTGTAGGAGGTAGGGGGAGAGTAAGAGAGGTGGTTTGTGAGAAGGGGGCCGTGTAAGTGAAACCAGGGGGGCGGTTTTCTCACAGTTTGCACACGTGGGTGGGGGCCCCAGTGGAAAGTCTAATCCTGGGCCCCGAAATCTGTCTCGCCCTGGGCATACAAGCTGAGTTACATGTAAAAGGACAATAAGCCCCCTCTCCAAATTCTCTCGTTCAACTGGCTCCCGCTCTCTCTCTCTCTAGTCCAACTGGCACTGGCTCTCGCTCTCTCTGTTACTGGCTCTCTAGTCCAACTGTCTCTCTCGCTCTCTGTGTAGTCCAACTGGCTCTCGCTCTCTCTCTCAAAATATGTAACTAAAGACCCTTATTTAATATACAGATATGCCAATCATTCAATAAATATTGAATAATTAGCCATATTAGGGTGTCATTTGGTTTTAATTTCCTAGGTTCACTGGTATTTGGAAGTGTCCCAGCTCCTCACACAGGGACCCCATGTAGTCAGATCTCGCCCCTATTTCATTCTGTTACTTGCCATATCACTGTTTTGATGCATTCTGAGGTTCCCTATTATCAGATCTTACTCCGTGGTGTCTCTTTCTCCCTGGGAAATGTTCTCTGCTCTGCCTTCAAGCTGGGAAGCTCCTCTCGATCTGGACTTTCTCAGTTGACCCCTTCTAGATGTCACTCACGTTGGGAGGTTTCGGCTCTGAGGGATCTAAAAATAAGCGACTTCGCTAATGAGTTAAATATGTGCAAGGGTCCTAAAATATTTCTCTAAAGGGGCTCTACAAGTTTAAATGGAGAACTCACTGCTTAACCAATAAATTAGGGGGTGGGGAGTACAGTAGAAGAGACCTTATACAATATAGGATTAGTAGTCTAAACAGAGTACAGAACTATATTTGTTGGGTGGTGGGGAGGGGATAGAAGTGAGGGGCAGAATTAAATACTAAATATAATCTATTAAACTAATAAATATATCTATTAAACTAATAATATATCTATTTAAAACCACACAAAAAAAGTCAGAAAAAAATGATACTTATAAAAGCCATGGATTTAATATGTTTGAGGGGCAGAAAATAGGTTTTTTTATTAAGAACATAAAATCTCACAGGAGACCCAATGAATGTGCCTTTGCCCTCCACACTGAGGCTGCTCTAATCCTTTCCCAAAGGGTCAAAAGTTGTGAATTTGTCCTGAAGTTGAAAAATAAATCTGGTTGTTTAAATATAATCAAATGAGCATGGAAGTGACTGAATCTCTGCTACGTCTCAGATGAAACTCCTCACAGATCCACGGTCTCTGGTTATGGCAGAATGTGGTGACATAGAACTCGGTACAGGGCAGTTGAGCTGTAACCACAGAAGTCAGTTCGCAAATAAACATGTTTTTTTGTTTTTTTTTAATGTGGAATGAGAATGTACCTTATTTCGTTGGCTCAGCCGCTGAGCTGTCAGATGTTACAGCTTGTGATATGGAAGATCTCCATATACTGGGATGTGACTCTGTTTTTCCTACCATACTGTCTACCATAGCCAGGGTAATGGGATCCCGGGCATCTTTCTTACTTATCTGTCTCTTCCACCCCCTACCATCTTGCCCAACATAAACTCCTTGTCACATCCATAAACCCGTACAATTTAAGGAAAGGACAGACCCACTAACGCTCGCCCATGCTGGCCCCTGACAAACCCCACTCACCCCTCTTGATCAACAAATACCCCTGGAATGGGAAGACTATTGCAGAGCTCCTCTACCATATGGAGCAGAAAATGCATGCAGGCCCCTCTGGCAGCAAAGGGGTTAAGACATTCAGAGCAATGCAGGTTGTATTGAGATATAGGGGTGTAGGAGGTAGGGGAGAGTAAGAAGGGTGGTTTGTGAAAGGGGGCCGTGTAAGTGAAACCAGGGGGGCGGGCTTCTCACAAGTTTGCACACGTGGGTGGGGGCCCCAGTGGAAAGTCTAATCCTGGGCCCCGAGAAATCTGTCTGCGGCCCTGGGCATACAAGCTGAGTTACATGTAGAAGGACAATAAGCCCCCTCTCCAAATTCTCTCGTTCAACTGGCTCCCGCTCTCTCTCTCTCTAGTCCAACTGGCACTGGCTCTGTTACTGGCTCTCTAGTCCAACTGGCTCTCTCGCTCTCTGTGTAGTCCAACTGGCTCTCGCTCTCTCTCTCAAAATATGTAACTAAAGACCCTATTTAATATACAGATATGCCAATCATTCAATAAATATTGAATAATTAGCCATATATGTGTGCATTTGGTTGTTTAATTTCCTAGGTTCACTGGTATTTGGAAGTGTCCCAGCTCCTCACACAGGGACCCCATGTAGTCAGATCTCGCCCTCTATTCCTCTGTTACTTGCCATATAAGACTGTGTTTTGATGCATTCTGAGGTTCCCTATTATCAGATCTTACTCGTGGTGTCTCTTTCTCCCTGGGAAATGTTCTCTGCCTTCAAGCTGGGAAGCTCCTCTCGATCTGGACTTTCTCAGTTGACCCCTTCTAGATGTCACTCACGTTGGGAGGTTTCGGCTCTGAGGGATCTAAAAATAAGCGACTTCGCTAAGATGTTAAATATGTGCAAGGGTCCTAAAATATTTCTCTAAAGGGGCTCTACAAGTTTAAATGGAGAACTCACTGCTTAACCAATAAATTAGGGGGTGGGGAGTACAGTAGAAGAGACCTTATACAAATATAGGATTAGTCTAAACTAGGTACAGAACTATATTTGTTGGGTGGTGGGGAGGGGATAGAAGTGAGGGGCAGAATTAAATACTAATAAATATAATCTATTAAACTAATAAATATAATCTATTAAACTAATAAATATAATCTATTTAAAACCAACACAAAAAAAGTCAGAAAAAAATGATACTTATAAAAAGCCATGGATTTAATATTGTTTGAGGGGCAGAAAATAGGTTTTTATGTAAGAACATAAAATCTCACAGGAGACCCAGAATGGGCCTTTGCCCTCACACTGAGGCTGCTCTAATCCTTTCCCAAAGGGTCAAAAAGTTGTGAATTTGTCCTGAAGTTGAAAAATAACCTGTGTTGTATATAATCCAATGAGCAGTGAAGTGACTGAAATCTCTGCTACGTCTCAATGAAACTCCTCACAGATCCACGTCATCGTTATGGCGAATGTGGTGACATAGAACTCGGGGTACGGCAGTTGAGCTGTAACCACAGAAGTCAGGTCGCAAATAAACATGTTTTTTTGTTTTTTTTAATGTGGAATGAGAATTTACCTTATTTCTGGGCTCAGCCGCTGAGCTGTCAGATGTTAAAGCTTGTGATAATGGAAATCTCCATATACTGGGATGTGATGAGAGACACTACAGGAGAGACCACAGCTTCCACCAACAGCCAAACCAGCAAGGTCCCCCACCACTATCTCGCACCATTCCACCTTGAGCAAGGGCAATTAACCCCGCCTTAAACTGGCCTTGCAGCTACCTCCAAACCCACCACCTTCTACAAGGCCCGCCACGAAGTTTGCCATTGCCCTGTTCACTTCCCTCGACCTCAACGTCCTTACATTCCTCCCCCTCCCCCCCCCCCCCCTGTACTCTAACCTTGGGGGATCTTCGACCATACTAGCAACAGACTATCCAGATGCCACAACAACTGCTTTTTTTAGCACTCATCATCTCCAGTGCCTACCTTCCATCATTCATTACCCCCTACATGCGCACTAACACATTGTTGCCTTCACTGACCCTTTTTTGGTCAATAGCAATAACCACCTTAAATCTCTTCCCCACCACAAAACCTTAACCCGATCCCGACACAGACCCAGCCGCCTCCCGTACGCCCTTGTATGCTCTCTGATGCCCAGTGGATGTATGCATCATCACATATCCCACACCTCAACAACCCGAACACCTGTGTGATAAATAAATAGCATTACCTTTTTACAACGATGTAGGTTCGCTAACTTCTGTATCGCTGTGAGTTCCATCTATCCATTTTCTTGATCACCTCTTCCCCTAAACCTAACCTTGCGGCCTCAGACGGCAGTACCAATTCTAAATGAGTGAGACCGTATCTCCATTCCAGATTTAAACCCTCCATAACATCCAAAACCCTATGAACTGAAACTTCGATAAGGAGACTGGTGTACCAGGAAAACGCCTCAACTTCCAGCTGTCTTCAGCTGTATCTCCAGGAATTCCCTGGCTAACTTAACCGGGCAGATAGGACTCCCTTTCAGTTCCCCGGTGACAAACCACTTACCCTGGCCTTTTTTTATCAGTCTTGGACCTCCTTATTAGAAAGATAACCTTCCTTGATCCCACCATACATAACATCTTCCCCTCTTAAACCCACAGACCCCCTTTTTCAGGCCCGCCATCATCTCGCCACCCTTATGGCCCAAGAAAGGCCCAAGAAATGACACCTTAAATAACTGGCCTCAAACTCTGAAGAGCATACCGACTCTGTTTTTCCTACCAATACTGTCTAACACCTAGCCAGGGTAATGGGATCCCGGGGCATCTTTCTTACTTATCTGTCTCTTCCACCCCACTACCATCTTGCACAACATAAACTCCTTAGTCAATCCATAAACCCGTACAATTAAGGAAGGACAGACCCACTAACGCTCGCTCCATGCTGGCCCTGACAAACCCTCACCCCGCTTGATCAACAAATACCCTGGAATGGGTGAGACTAATTGCAAGAGCTCCTCTACCATATGGAGCAGAAATGCATGCAGGCCCTCTGGCAGCAAAGGGGTTAGACATTCAGAGCAATGCAGGTTGTATTGAGATATAGGGGTTGTAGGAGTAGGGAGAGTAAGAGAGGGTGGTTTGTGAGAAGGGGGCCGTGTAAGTGAAACCAGGGGGCGGGGCTTCTCACAAGTTTGCACGTGGGTGGGGGCCCCAGTGGAAGTCTAATCCTGGGCCCCAGAAATCTGTTCTGCGGCCCTGGGCATACAAGTGAGTTACATGTAGAAAGGACATAAGCCCCCTCTCCAAATCTCTCGTTCAACTGGCTCCCGCTCTCTCTCTCTTCTAGTCAACTGCCGGCTCTCGCTCTCTCGTTACTGGCTTCTCTAGTCCAACTGGCTCTCTCGCTCTCGTGTATCCACTGCTCTCTCGCTCTGGAGTCCACTGGCTCTCCTCCTCTCTCAAAATTGTAACTAAAGACCCTTATTAATATACAGATATGCCATCATTCATAATATTTAATAATTAGCCATATTAGGTGTGCATTGGTTGTTTATTTCCTAGGTTCACTGGTATTTGGAAGTGTCCCAGCTCCTCACACAGGGACCCCATGTAGTCAGATCTCGCCCCTATTTCATTCTGTTACTTGCAAATCTACTGTGTTTTGATGCATTCTGAGGTTCCCTATTATCATTCTTACCCGTGTGTCTCTTTCTCCCTGGGAAATGTTCTCTGCTGCCTTCAAGCTGGGAACTCCTCTCGATCTGGACTTTCTCAGTTGACCCCTTCTAAGATTCACTCACGTTGGGAGGTTTCGCTCGAGGGATCTAAAAATAAGCGACTTCGCTAAGATGTTAAATATGTGCAAGGTCCTAAAATTTTCTCTAAAGGGCTCTACAAGTTTAAATGGAAACTCACTGCTTAACCAATAAATTAGGGGGTGGGGAGTACAGTGGGAAAGACTTATACAATAAGGATTAGTCTAAACTAGTTACAGAACTATATTTGTTGGGTGGTGGGGAGGGGATAGAAGTGAGGGGCAGAATTAAATACTAATAAATATAATCTATTAAACTAATAAATATAATCTATTTATAACCAACACAGCAAAAAGTCAGAAAAAAATGATAGTTATAAAAGCCATGGATTTGATATTGTTTGAAGGGCAGAAATAGGTTTATGTAAGAACATAAATCTCACAGGAGACCCAATGAATGGGCTTTGCCCTCCACACTGAGGCTGCCTAATCCTTTCCCAAGGGCAAAAACTTGTGAATTTGTCCTGAAGTTGAAAAATAAACCTCTGTTGTAAATATAATCCAATGAGCAGTGAAGTGACTGAAATCTCCACTACGTCTCAGATGAAAACTCCTCACAGATCCACGGTCCGCTGGTTATGGCGAATGTGGGTGACATAGAACTCGGTACAGGGCAGTTGAGCTGTAACCACAGAAGTCAGGTTGCAATAAACATGTTTTTTTTTTTTTTTTAATGTGGAATGAGAATGTACCTCATTTCTGGGCGCAGCCGCTGAGCTGTCAATGTTTACCAGCTTGTGATAATGAAGATCTCCATATATGGGATGTGATGAGAGACCTACAGGAGAGCCCACAGCTTCCACCAACAGCCAAACCACAAGGTCCCCACCACTATACTCGCCACCATTCCACATTGACAAGGGGGCAATTAACCACCTTAACTGGCCTTGCAGCTATCCAAACCCACCACCTTCTACAAGCCCGCCACAAAGTTTGCCATTGCCCTGTCCATTCTCTCGCCTCAAACGTCCTTACATTCCTCTCCCCCCCCCCTCTACTCTAACCTTGAATCTTCGACATACTACATACGCAACAGACTATACAGTATGCCACACAACTGCTTTGTCCCTTCTTATAAGCACTCATCATCTCCAGTGCCTACCTTCCATCAAATCATTACCCCTACATGCAGCACAACACTTTGTTGCCTGCACTGACCCTTGTTTGGTCAAATAGCAATAACCCCCTTAAATGCTCTCCCCCCACAAAACCTTAACCCGATCCCGACACAGACCAGCCGCCTCCCGTACGCCCTTGTATGCTCTCTCTGACCAGTGGATGTATGCATCATCACATATCCACACCTCAACAACCCGAACACCTGTGTGATAAATAAAATAGCATACCTTTCTTTACAACTGTGGTCTCGCATAACTTCTGTATCGCTGTGATTTCCATCTATCCATTTTTGATCACTCATCTCCCTCAAATAAACGCGGTTGCGGCCTCAGACGCAGTACAATTCAAATGAGTGAGACCGTATCCCTCCATTCCACAGATTTAAACCCTCCATACACATCCAAAACCCTTATGAACTGAAACTTCGATAAGGGAGACTGGTGTATCCAGGAAAGACGCCTGCAACTTCCAGCTGTCTTCCAGCTGTATCCCAGGATCCCTGGCTAACTTAAACCGGGCAGATGGACTCCCTTTCAGTTCCCCGGTGACAACCATCTACCCGGCCTTTTTTTATCAGTCTTGGACCTCTCCTTATTAGAAAGAATACCTTCCTTGATCCACCCATAACATCTTCCCCTCTTTAAACCCACAGACCCCCTTTTTTCAGGCCGCCATCATCTCGCTCCCTTATGGCCCAGAGAAAGGCCAAGAAAATGACACTACATTAAATAACTTGGCCTCAAACTCTGAAGAGCATACCGCCTCTGGTTTTTCTATAACCAACACAAAAAAGTCAGAAAAAAATGATATTATAAAAGCCATGGATTTTTATATTGTTTGAGGCGGAGAAAATAGGTTTTTATGTAAGAACATAAATCTCACAGGAGACCCAATGATGGCCTTTGCCTCCACAATGAGGCTGCTCTAATCCTTTCCCAAAGGGTCAAAAATTGTGAATTTGTCCTGAAGTTGAAAAATAAACCTGGTTGTAAATATAATCCAAATGAGCAGGGAAGTGATGTGAAATCTCCCTACGTCTCAGATGAAACTCCTCACAGATCACGGTCAGTGTTATGCAGAATGTGGTGACATAGAACTGGTGGGTAAAGGGCAGTTGAGCTGTAACCACAGAAGTCAGGTTGCAATAAACAAGTTTTTTTTTTTTTTTTTAATGTGGAATGAGAATGTACCTCATTTCTGGGCCAGCCGCTGAGCTGTCAGATGTTACAGCTTGTGATAATGGAAGATCTCCATATACTGGGATGTGTGAGAGACACACAGGAGAGACCACAGCTTCCACCAACAGCCAAACCAGCAAGGTCCCCACCACTATACTCGCACCCATTCCACATTGAGCAAGGGCAATTAACCACCTTAAACTGGCCTTGCAGCTACCTCCAAACCCACCACCTTCTACAAGGCCCGCCACAAAGTTTGCCATTGCCCTGTTCACTTCTCTCGCCCTCAACGGTCCTTACATTCCTCTCCCCCCCCCCCTCTACTCTAACCTTGAAATCTTCGACCATACCAGCAACAGACTATCCAGATGCCACAACAACTGCTTTGTCCCTTCTTATAGCACTCATCATCTCCAGTGCCTACACTTCCATCAAATCATTACCACCTACATGCAGCACTAACACCTTTGTTGCCTGCACTGACCCTTTTTTGGTCAATAGCAATAACCACCTTAAATCTCTTCCCCACCACAAAACCTTAACCGATCCCGACACAGACCCAGCCGCCTCCCGTACGCCCTTGTATGCTCTTCTGATGCCCAGTGGATGTATGCATCATCACATATCCACACCTCAACAACCCGAACACCTGTGTGATAAATAAAATAGCATTACCTTTCTTTACAACGATGTAGGTCTCGCATAACTTCTGTATCGCTGTGAGTTCCATCTATCCATTTTCTTGATCACCTCTTCCCTCAACATAAACGCGGCCTCAGACGACAGTACCAATTCTAAATGAGTGAGACCGTATCCTCCATTCCAGATTTAACCCTCCATACACATCCAAAACCCTTATGAACTGAAACTTCGATAAGGGAGACTGGTGTACCAGGAAAGACGCCTGCACTTCAGCTGTCTTCCAGCTGTATCTCCAGGAATTCCCTGGCTAACTTAACCGGGCAGATAGGACTCCCTTTCAGTTCCCCGGTGACCAACCACTTAACCCTGGCCTTTTTTTATCAGTCTTGGACCTCCTTATTAGAAAGATAACCTTCCTTGATCCCACCATAACATCTTCCCCTCTTAAACCACAGACCCCCTTTTTTCAGGCCGCCATCATCTCGCTCACCCCTTATGGCCCAGAGAAAGGCCCAAGAAAATGACACCTTTAAATAACTTGGCCTCAAACTCTGAAGAGCATACCGACTCTGTTTTTCCTACCAATACTGTCAACATAGCCAGGGTAATGGGATCCCGGCATCTTCTTACTTATCTGTCTCTTCCACCCCACTACCATCTTGCACAACATAAACTCCATACTCTTAGTCACACCAAGTCATTAAACCAGGAAACCGTCCACCAGTTATCACCGAGCAGACCCGTACGCTCGCTCCATGTGGCCCCTGACAAACCCTCACCCCGCTTGATCAACAAATACCCATGGAATGGGAGAACTATTGCAAGAGCTCCTCTACCAATATGGGCAGAAAAGCATGCAGGCCCCTCTGGCAGCAACGGGGTAAGACATTCAGAGAAATGCAGGTTGTTAAGATTCACTTATAATTAATGCACAAAGGGCAGGTCTGTTGCTGTGTCCTGCGAAAGGAGAACATAACTCCTGCTGTGCTGTGGGGTAACAAAATCCTGACCCCATAAATGGTGATCGGTTTTCCCTGGATCACTGCGCAGTGAGATCAGATAGAGTAGCACAGATCAGCGTTGTTATACACAGGGGCACACTCAGTATATGGAGATGGGGATGATTGAGGTCTTCCCTGGTATAACCTGTATGCGCCCCATCCCCCCGTCATATCCCAACTTCCACTTCTCACTTTCCGATTTCCTCCCGCTTATTCTGGGTCTCTATCACCCTCTCATTTCCAATATCCCTTACTCCACCCTCTCTGCCCTTCCTGTCCACAGCCCATCCGCATATCTCCTGGGTCTCATCACCCTCTCATTCCAATACCCCTCACCCCTCTAGTACCTTCCTGTCACACGCCCGTCCTGCAACCCTCCTTTTGTCCTCATGTCTCTCCTGCACTTATCCAATCTCACGACACCCATGAGAATGGTCCTCTGCTTGCCCTGGCCGCCTGTGCATGTTATCTGGGGTCTTAGCTCACCAGCCATGGGAAGGGGAAGCAAGCACTTCAGTGCAGAAATCTCCTCTCTCTTCCTTCTCTTTCTCCTTCTTGCCTTGTGGCTAACCAAATTGCACTTGGGTTTTCTCGGGCTCACACGCCTCCTCACTCAACGGAGGTTCGATAAGACATGGGGGGGGATTCGCGTGTCCTGTTCTTGGTGGTATCTTCGGGCCCGTCCTGGAGATGAAAAAGAAACACCAGTGCGCACTGATCGCAATGACTCCCAGTTAAATCCCCAAGGTTGTCCTGCTGCTCGAAGTTCTCCAACGCGATCAACTAGAGTAAAACAAAAAAAAGAAAAACAGCCACATAGAGGAACACACATATCAATAAAAAAGTATTGGTACTTTATTATAAAAAAATGAACACGTAAAAAACGATCATTGCACTAATAATATCTCGTAAAACTAGCCTCCCCAAATGGGACATGAGGTAAACCAGAACCCTCAGCTCTGGGTGTAGATGAGGGAAATATCACCCAAAGGAAAATCCCAGTATTTGTCCCATTCTTGTGGAGGAGCTAACAGCTGCGATGCTTGTCGTTAGTGTCCTCGTGGGTTGGGGATTGTCACGTACGACCCGCTGCTTAGACACACGACTTGCATACGGGACCAAGGGTTAATACCGACGTATGCAAGCGCACCCACTCTTCACTCCGCAAAGGGTCCGTCAAATGGACGTATCCCTCTTCAAGCCGGACCCCAATATACACTGCCTAGGTTTAGCACACAAGTGAGCACGTTACTTAGATAGCAACCAGGGTTAATACACAAGGTCTACTCTCAGAACCCGTATAGTAAGAAAGGTGTGGAGGAATGTCCAAATACCCTGCTTTTATATAACATCATATTGTCCAAAACAAGGGAGGTGATGCCATAAAGTGAGTAACCTTATGAAGGTAAATAAGCCTTACTCCTGAAAATTGAGAGTGAATGAGAGACCCACCACAAACAATTTAATAGGGGCTAATGGGGCTAATAGCCCAGTTACTAACGGACACCTTTGTAGTGGATGATGTGTGCTGTGCTGATAGATCACGGGAAAAACGCGATGAGAAGAGAGCACCATCGATGACTGGGAGTCAGGGAGGGTCCAAATAACCAATCTTATGAGAGTTAAAAGCACAGGGAAACACCTCCTACGCGTTTCGAACCAAGGTTCTTTATCAAGGAGTAAAGAAACTGACGTAAACACACCATCTTATAGACCCATTTGATCTGCCTCCATATCGCGCCAAATCGCAGTAATGATCGTATCACGTAACCTATCGTGCCGCATCGCATATAGGGAGGTACAGCGTGGATTACTACAGGCCCTGCCAAAAATGGCTCAATACGGATCGTAAGGGGACAAAAACACATTAAAAACTCCAAAAGCAAATGCAGTTGTCTATTGGTAAACCAATATACACACAACCCTGTCATAAAGAAAACATAAAGGAGTGTTATAAATAACTGCAATCTCATACAATAGTGATAAAATTCACTCACATCACTGAAACAGTATTATCAAGGAATAACAAAACATAATGTAGCAAAACAGAAAGAAAATGAAAGTGGTCTAAAGAAAAAAAACATTTACACCCATACAGGGGAAACATTATTTAAAACAAAGAATTAATACCAAGGACATATAGACAATGATAACAATATAATAATAATATTAGCTCAAAATAGGAAAAATTGTATTTAAAACAAATGCGCAATGATGATGATGTTACTAATGTAAAATATGGTCTGCTTTCCGCCGTAAAGGTAGCAGGTCTACCCTGTGACTAGACCTGCCTCCAGGTGAGGTCCCTTTCAGGGTTCATGTGTTGTACCGGATTAGCTGGGACAGGCGCCTGGAGACAGTGAATTAATTCGGTCACAAGTATCGTTCTCACTCATTTTCTGGGTCTGCTTAATGGCACATTTTTTTTTGTGGGCTCAGTTCTTATAGGCCTTGTCGGTTGTTTGTCACCATAGTTACAATTCATTCAGTTGCCAGAAGTTGCCATGTAACTTAACAGAAGTCAGTTTTGTCACTTACAATCGCCATATCCTTTCCGTTACCCCTTCCCAGCCCAGCTATCGATTCTATAGTTATCCTTAACAAAGCTATTTTCTGTCAGCAACCTCAAGTCTTGCCGTGGCTATCGTAGTATTGGCTGTATAGGGACAGTTTGAGATTTCAGATTCTGTCAAACAGGATATATGGGCTTTGATCTCAGCAGGAGCAACTGTATTAGAAGGGAACTGTTGGTCTGTGTTTAAAACAGAGTTCCCATACTTTTTTTATCCCTACAGCTATACACATGTACCTGAGCTGACAAAATGGAGCATTTATTCCTTAAACATACTGATAAACATAGGGACCCATACCAAATTACATTAACATTCCTCCTTTTGGCATAACATGACAACTTGGCAAAATAGGAGGAGTAACATAGTTAATACAGTGAGGTAGCACCGGTGTTTCTCTAAACAATCCTTCACACATAAACTTGATACATAACAACTGAGCGCATTAGACGACTTAAGATTTCTTGAGATTTGGTGGGGGCGTAATTTCGACTGGGAGCTGATTGCACAAAATCGTTGCCTTCACGCATTCTTTCATACTGCATTGACTCAGAATGGCCAAAACAAGACAAAAATGGCTGCCATGTGCAAAAGGATGCTTCGTTTCTTGTTCCGTGTGGTTGATCACTGCCCTGTGTGATCCTCCACCTCCCTCATATCCCAGTCTTCTCAGTTCCCCCAATCCTAAGAGACAGTCTAATTTAAAGACAATTAACCATTTCATTGTCCCTGCTGGACGCAAGCAGTTATCCAATTGTGCCCATGCTTTATTACTTTTCGGCCAACAATTCGGACCCGTGATTTCTTATTCTTCGGTCTCTCTCTCCATACTTTATCTACTAGCGATACACATTGTACCTGAGCTGACAAAATGAGCATATATATCTTAAACATACTGTATAAACAAAGGACCGCCAACCAAATATTACATTAACAACTAAAAGATAATAAGGAAAAAATGGCGTAATTCAATTATATAGTATTTTGCAAACAGGATGGGAGGGACAGGTGCGGAGGGGCGAGGAGTAGATGCGGAAGGGGGGCAGTGGATGTCAGTAGGGGGAGTGGATGCGGAAGATGGATGGCAGAAGGAGGGGGACTGGATGGAGTGAGGAGGGCAAATCGGGTGGGCAGTGAGCGAGGAGGGGGGGCGTTTGCAGGGGGGGCCGCGAGGGATTGTGCGCAGTGGTGGCAGGCACCAGGACCATGGAAACCATTGCAACCGTCTCGCCCCAAACACCCTCCCCCCTGCTTAAACAATCAGCCGCAGCGGTAATCGGAAGGGGAGGAGGCAGCCCACGGCACACCTACACCACCCCCCCCCCAATCGAGGGAGCCCCGTGCGGGCCAACCGACCTCCAAATGTCTCTTGCCGGCTGCCACCCCGTGGCGCGCCTCCCCCTCCACCCGCCCGCTCGTGCGGCGACGCCGCACCATGGGGACAGGGGATCTGAGTCACACACACACAGGCAGCGAGGAGGTGGATGACGACACATCACATATATATACAACAAGAGAGAGGATGCCGGGGGGGCCAAATCGGATTAGAGCCAGTAGGAGCGCGGAGAGGATGAGGAGGTGGGCCATAGACGATGGGGTGGGGGGAAGGGTACCACCATAAAAAGAAAGTGAAGGTGGGGGCACGTTTTGTGATATTTGATTTTCTAAATATTTTTAATGTGCCCGCTCCTGTCACCAGCCGCCTGCAGCCCTCCTGCTACTCTCGCTCTCCAACGCTGTAATACCATCTACTCATAGGGAACCCAGAATGCTCCTGATTTCTGGCCCCCACCACTGCTGCAACAATAAATCGCAATAGATGAGGGAGTGTGTCCTATTGACCACATTGTGTCTGCAGCAGCTCAGTTGAATGAAATCAGCTGGGTGCCAGCTAGGAGTGTGTGGGGAAGGAGAAACGGGATGGGGGAAAGAGAGTACAAAGAAGGGTGCGATGATGTAGTAGTACAAAACCCCTTATAATAAAATACACATAAAGCCCCCCTGAGGGCGTTACTCACCACTCTGTACGCCCACTCAGGGTGGCACATAAGGTATATTTACAAGCCAATGCTTGGTCCGGTGTGCTCTCTGGACGTCTCTGACACGGTCCCCACAAGCGGACCCCCGCTGGGGTTCTCGTGTCAGCTTGACTGGACTTCGGCGTCTGATGTCGGTTCAACCGGGAACGTTATTTCCTCCTCCTCCTGTTCCACACTCAACGCGTTTCGCAAGATAGGGAACACTTGCTTTCGTCACGGTGATGACCGTGAACCGTCAGTACGTCCGATCCAGTCAAAGCTGCACGCCCTCACTTGCGTTTTCTGTTAGTCTAAGATTGTGGCTTTCCCTCTTGAGGTTGAGTGTGGCTTTGATTTTCATTATTCTTGTCGTTACTTTTATTTATATTGGCATATTTTCCATTTCTTGCATTCTCTTGAATATATATATTCAGGTTCATTGTGGTGCTGTGGCACTGAACTAAGGAAGCGCCGGGTATTCTTCTTTTCTGTTTCTTACTCCCAACTGCTGCAGCATGGCTGGGGTCTTCTCCCCAGCCATTGGAAGGGGATAGCAGCACTTCACGGCACCCTTCCACCTCACTCAATACTATTTGAAATAACACAATGTGTTTTATTGTGTAATGATTTTGGTTTTAAACATCACCCCCCCCCCCCCCCCCTCCCCCGCAATCTCATCAACCCCACTGATCATCGATCTCTCTCCCCCATCCACCTCTCCCCCCTTCTCTATTCTCTACTTCCTGTTTCTCCTTTCTGGGGGGGGGGGGGGCTCCCTCCTCTCCTTCCTTCTGGTCTCCTCTCCTTCTCTCGTCTCCCCCTCTCCCTCATGTTCTCTTCCTGCTCCCCCTCTCCCTCCTCTCTACTCTTCCATTCTACCGCTCTACCTCTACATCTCCCCTCCTTCTCTCGTCTATCCCATCTCTTCTCCTCCGTCTTTCTCCCCCTCTTTCACCAACACCTTATCATCAATGATATCTCATCCTCCTGTCTCCTCACACAGTCCTTCAGTTTAATAGATTATATTTATTAGTTTAATAGATTATATTTATTAGTATTTAATTCTGCCCCTCACTTCTATCCCCTCCCCACCACCCAACAAATATAGTTCTGTACCTAGTTTAGACTAATCCTATATTGTATAAGTTCTTTCCCACTGTACTCCCCACCCCCTAATTTATTGGTTAAGCAGTGAGTTCTCCATTTAAACTTGTAGAGCCCCTTTAGAGAAATATTTTAGGACCCTTGCACATATTTAACATCTTAGCGAAGTCGCTTATTTTTAGATCCCTCAGAGCCGAAACCTCCCAACGTGAGTGACATCTAGAAGGGGTCAACTGAGAAAGTCCAGATCGAGAGGAGCTTCCCAGCTTGAAGGCAGAGAACATTTCCCAGGGAGAAAGAGACACCACGGGTAAGATCTGATAATAGGGAACCTCAGAATGCATCAAAACACAGTCTGATATGGCAAGTAACAGAATGAAATAGGGGCGAGATCTGACTACATGGGGTCCCTGTGTGAGGAGCTGGGACACTTCCAAATACCAGTGAACCTAGGAAATTAAACAACCAAATGCACACCTAATATGGCTAATTATTCAATATTTATTGAATGATTGGCATATCTGTATATTAAATAAGGGTCTTTAGTTACATATTTTGAGAGAGAGAGCGAGAGCCAGTTGGACTACACAGAGAGCGAGAGAGCCAGTTGGACTACACAGAGAGCGAGAGAGCCAGTTGGACTAGAGAGCCAGTAACAGAGAGAGCGAGAGCCAGTGCCAGTTGGACTAGAGAGAGAGAGAGCGGGAGCCAGTTGAACGAGAGAATTTGGAGAGGGGGCTTATTGTCCTTTCTACATGTAACTCAGCTTGTATGCCCAGGGCCGCAGACAGATTTCTCGGGGCCCAGAATTAGACTTTCCACTGGGGCCCCTACCCACGTGTGCAAACTTGTGAGAACCCCGCCCCCCTGGTTTCACTTACACGGCCCCCTTCTCACAAACCACCCTCTCTTACTCTCCCCCTACCTCCTACACCCCTATATCTCAATACAACCTGCATTGCTCTGAATGTCTTAACCCCTTTGCTGCCAGAGGGGCCTGCATGCATTTTCTGCTCCATATGGTAGAGGAGCTCTTGCAATAGTCTCTCCCATTCCAGGGGTATTTGTTGATCAAGCGGGGTGAGGGTTTGTCAGGGGCCAGCATGGAGCGAGCGTTAGTGGGTCTGTCCTTTCCTTAAATTGTACGGGTTTATGGATGTGACTAAGGAGTTTATGTTGTGCAAGATGGTAGTGGGGTGGAAGAGACAGATAAGTAAGAAAGATGCCCGGGATCCCATTACCCTGGCTATGTTAGACAGTATTGGTAGGAAAAACAGAGTCACATCCCAGTATATGGAGATCTTCCATTATCACAAGCTGGTAACATCTGACAGCTCAGCGGCTGAGCCCAGAAATAAGGTACATTCTCATTCCACATTAAAAAAAAAACAAAAAAAATGTTTATTTGCGACCTGACTTCTGTGGTTACAGCTCAACTGCCCTGTACCCGAGTTCTATGTCACCACATTCTGCCATAACAGGACCGTGGTATGTGAGGAGTTTCATCTGAGACGTAGCAGAGATTTCAGTCACTTCACTGCTCATTGGATTATATTTACAACCAGGTTTATTTTTCAACTTCAGGACAAATTCACAACTTTTTGACCTTTGGGAAAGGATTAGAGCAGCCTCAGTGTGAGGGCAAAGGCCCTCATTGTGGTCCTGTGAGATGTTATGTTCTTACATAAAAAACCTATTTTTTGCCCTCAAACAATATAAATCCATGGCTTTTTATAAGTATCATTTTTTTCTGACTTTTTTTTGTGTTGGTTTAAATAGATTATATTTATTAGTTTATAGATGTATATTTATAGTTTATATAGATATATTTATTAGTTTAATAGATTATATTTATTAGTATTTAATTCTGCCCTCACTTCTTATCCCCTCCCCACACCACCAACAAATATAGTTCTGTACCTAGTTTAGACTAATCCTATATTTGTATAAGGTCTCTTCTACTGTACTCCCCACCCCCTAATTATTGGGTTAAGCAGTTGAGTTCTCCATTTAAACTTGTAGAGCCCCCTTAGAGAAATATTTAGGACCCTTGCACATATTTAACATCTTAGCGAAGTCGTATTTTTAGATCCCTCAGAGCCGAAACCTCCCAACGTGAGTGACATTAGAAGGGGTCAACTGAGAAAGTCCACATCGAGAGGAGCTTCCCAGCTTGAGAGAGCAGAGAAACATTTCCCAGGGAGAAAGAGACACCACGGGTAAGATCTGATAATAGGGAACCTCAGAAAGCATCAAAACACAGTCTGATATGGCAAGTAACAGAATGAATAGGTAGGCGAGATCTGACTACATGGGGTCCCTGTGTGTGAGGAGCTGGGACACTTCCAATACCAGTGAACTAGGAAATTAAACAACCAAATGCAAACCTAATATGCTAATATTCAATATTTATTGAATGATTGGCAATCTGTATTATAAATAAGGTCTTTAGTTACATATTTTGAGGAGAGAGAGCGAGAGCCAGTTGGACTACAAGAGAGCGAGAGAGCCAGTTGGACTAGAGAGCCAGTAACAGAGAGAGCGAGAGCCAGTGCCAGTTGGACTGAGAGAGAGAGCGGGAGCCAGTTGAACGAGAGAGAATTTGAGAGGGGGCTTATTGTCCTTTCTACATGTAACTCAGCTTGTATAGCCCAGGGCCGCAGACAGATTTCTCGGGGCCCAGATATAGACTTTCACTGGGGCCCCACCCACTGGTCAAACTGTGAGAACCCCGCCCCCCTGGTTTCACTTACACGGCCCCCTTCTCACAAACCACCTCTCTTTACTCTCCCCCTACCTCCTACACCCCTATATCTCAATACAACCTGCATTGCTCTGAATGTCTTAACCCCTTTTGTGCCAGGGGCCTGCAGCATTTTCTGCTCCAATATGGTAGAGGAGCTCTTGCAATAGGTCCTCCCATTCCAGGGGTATTGTTGATCAAGCGGGGTTAGGGTTGTCAGGGGCCAGCATGGAGCGAGCGTTAGTGGGTCTGTCTTTCCTTAAATTGTACGGGTTTATGGATGTGACTAAGGAGTTTATGTTGTGCAGATGGTAGTGGGGGTGGAAGAGACAGATTAAGTAAGAAAGATGCCCGGGATTCCATTACCTGGCTATGTTAGACAGTATTGGTAGGAAAAACAGAGTCGGTATTGCTCTTCAGATTTGAGGCCAAGTTATTTAAGCGGTGTCATTTCTTGGGCCTTTCTCTGGGCCATAAGGGTGAGCGAGATGATGGCGGCCTGAAAAAAGGGGTCTGTGGGTTTTAAGAGGGGAAAGAGTTATGGTGGGATCAGGAAGGTTATCTTTCTAATAAGGAGGTCCAAGACTGATAAAAAAAGGCCAGGGTAAGTGGTTGTCACCGGGGGACTGAAAGGGAGTCTATCTGCCCGGTTAAGTTAGCCAGGGAATTCCTGGAGAAGACAGCTGGAAGTTCAGGGTCTTTCTGGTACACCAGTCTCCCTTATCGAAGTTTCAGTTCATAAGGGTTTTGGATGTGTATGGAGGGTTAAATCTGGAATGGAGGACAACGTCTCACTCATTTAGAATTGGTACTGCGTCTGAGGCCGCAAGGTAGGTTTAGGGGAAGAGTGATCAAAGAAATGGATAGATGGAAATCACAGCGATACAGAGAGTTATGCGCTACTAATCGTTGTAAAGAAAGGTAATGCTATTTTATTTATCACACAGGTGTTCGGGTGTTGAGGTTGTGGATTGTGATGATGCATACATCCACTGGGCATCAGAGAGAGCATACAAGGGCGTAGGATGGGCGGCTGGGTCTGTTGTTGTGGTGTTAAGGTTTTGTGTGGGGGGGAAGAGATTTAAGGTGGTTATTGCTACTGAAAAAAAAGGGTCAGTGCAGGTTTTTTAATTAAAGCTGCCGGCGACGCAAAGTGACATCAGTGAAACTCTGCCTTCAACGGGAGTTCTCTATTCTTGCACTGAAAATTACCCACGGAATATTATTATCTCCCATTTCCCACGTTGAGGTGTGCTCGTCGCTTTCGTTTGGGCCCGATGAGATTAGTGAACAGGAGTATAGCAGATGGTCTCGATTCGGGAGGGCAAGAGGGCTGCCAGACAGAGCTGTTGTGTGAGATTGCCGGGAATCGTGGAATAAGAGGCAAAGAGAGACCCATTTTCAGGGTGATAAAAGAGCCGCCTTTAATTCAGCTGTGGCTAAATTCCCATTTTTTTGTGAGTAAGCCATTCTGTGCAGCAAAACAATGGGTAAAAACTTTTTCTTTAAAGTCTATTTGACCGTATATGGAAAAATGAGATTAGGCGATACTCCTGTGGCAGAACTAAGGGTAGAAGTCCCTCGTATGACGTGCCCCGCGCTCTGTGAATCTGCAGATCTAGAGGTGTGAGGGAGGAGGAGAGGAAACCATGTGAAGGGAGGAATCGACCGGAGAGATATCAGCTTTGCTGGGTGCACGATGACGAAAAAGCGTAGCGAATGGACGAGCTCGCAGGCCGAGAAGTTTAATATTGAGGTCCTCCGAAGAGGAGTCCCTAGGTGTGATGTGGTGAGCGCGGGCGGCTGAGCGTCACTTGTGTGTGGGCAAGGAGAGAGGAGAGTAAGGGTGGTACGAGCCAGGGATGCGGACAAAAACCTTTAAAAAAACAAAAAACGTCCAGGGGTTGTCCCCCTGCTCAAAAAAAGGTAACAACGTCCAATGAACACATCCACTATGAAAAAAAATATTTTTTTTTTCCATGATCTTTTATTCTATTCCAGTATGGGATATTAGTTAAATTTTTGGCCCCAGAAATATAATTCAAGCTGCAACCACATCAGGATATATAGAATCATACACACACAATTATTTATTAATTACCATCTCCTTGGTATATCTGAGTTCATTAAGGCACAACCCATCCCTGTTAGAATTATTGGTGAATCTGTTTACAGCAGGTGTGTGCGCGGGCACTCTACCAGCCCCCCCATTAATTAAATGTCAGGGGGGAGCACGCGGGAGGCCGCACAACGAACTTCAATGGTCTCCTCGGCTCCTTTAGGGTGAGCCAGTGGAAGTCACCATTCCACTTTGGCCATGCAACCGTGTATGTTAGACGCGCAGACAAAAGGTAAGGTAAGACGGGAGCAGGACAGGGGCGCGAGCAGGCTAAAAGGTTTTTCGCAATTCCCTGGTTTTTTAGAGTATTTAGAGATGTCAGTACGGCTGGAGACATCGGTACGGGTCAATTATGGAGTGTTTGTGGAGTAGTAAATTAAGAGCATGAACGACACACAAGAACATCCGCCCTTTCCCCCCCCCCAAAGGTTTTGTTGGAAGGTCAAAAGCTAGAATTCAAAGAGTCTCCGCGGCCTTGGTGGGGGGGGGACTCTTGTGACACGTTATTGGTATGTGATGAAGGTTAGGGTAAGCAGTGGCCACACTCTACCCACATGTCTTAGTGATTCATTTCACACACCGGAATAAAAGGGCCTGAGAACCCAGGCAAGAGAAGACGGCAACTCATAGCCTACAAAGGAACAATGGCATATGTCATTCTCGTCACAAGCACATGCACATTAGTTACGTCAAGCCATCACAGTAGTATTTTGATAGCAGTAAGGCAGTTGGTAAGCCTTCTCTGCCAGTGTCAAGGAAAAGAGGAAGTAGCACTATTGCTAATACAGATTTCCATATTGTGATTAGTGAGAACATTGTTAAAAGGGATAGAGATGGAGAGATTCTAATTTTAGTGGGAGTGTAAACTCACAGAGTCACTACTTAACTCTAGCTTACCATCTATGTCCCTTGCGAAACATGTATGCTAAAAAAAAATTTTGACGTCCTTCAAACATCGGCGGGATAGCAAGTAAGGGTCAACACAATGTTTCCTGCAGGGGACTTCGATTTGTAGTGCTAGACCCTGAGATTGATAGTGCGGCACAGTCCAAAAAAAGAAGAAAGAAGAGCCCCCAAAAGCACAGATAAGTTTCCTACGTAGTCTAGAGACAACCCAACTATCTGATATCTGAGTAGGGAACTTCACATGACGAGACAGGGTTTTCACATTTTATCACCCCCCCATGAAGCTATAGTAGAATAGACTGACGTTCTTTGTTTTCGAAACAACTGGACCACAAGATCGTCAAAATCTAGAAACTCTATCCATGATATTCATCGGGTCGATCACGCACCTATGAAATCAGGGGCCCCAAATTCAATCTGGACAGAGCAGGGCAAATGGGAAACTAAATAGGTAATCATTAAAAATTCCAGAGGATCTTTAAGGAATCTGCAACCGTGGAGAAGCCATGTGCAATTAAGCAGAATCTAATGTTGACAGTGTGAGTCACGGCTAATACTTTGGGGAAGCCTATAATGCAAACTCAGTGGGCACATATCAATATAGGCCCGGCAGGGTAAGAAGCAAAAGATGGGGTTTTACAATTGACTCAGGGCCTGGAGGAAAACACAACACACCGCTACCACGGACAGTGGTGCCATTCGTAGCTGGCGCTAGTTCGTCACCGACCCCCTTGCGGCCAATGGTAGTGATCAGTTTGAAACTACCATATGGCGCAGAGACACGCGTCGCCGCTGCTGCAGATCGTGGAGTCTTCAACTGTGATCCAAGCGATATGCAGCAGCGCGAACGTCACCTTCTGCAGCCAATCATGTGCCAGACGTTACATTGATTGCGCTGCGAGAAATTGAGAAGGCTGGGGACGGGAAGGGCTGTGGACGGGGGAGGCTGGGACTTGGGAATTGGGGGGTACCAATGGTTCCCATATATATAAAGTTTACAGCGGATTAAACTTGGGTAAAAGTGTTTGGAGTTTCTGTGGTATTTGCGGTGGTTTCAGAAATGATAAGCCGAAGCCAGTTGAAACGGGTTGGATAGAGAACCGAGACCAGTCGTGTCTGAATGTAGCTATGAGCTGGGCAAGCAGGAGAGCGGACAGCCTGCTAATATGCCACCAGTAGAATACGGCAGCTCCCTTCCCGACTCGCTATGCGGATTCCATTCCGTCGTCTGGGGATGAATTAGATTAGAAACAGAATTTTGGATGTGTGCCATGCATGAGAAGGTAACAAGTTAGTGTGACATGACTGGCGATAAATTCCCAAAAGAAGTATGGACGCTACCACTGGCTTGGCCCAGACGACATCCCGTAGTAATAGGAAAACTGGGTGGGATAACTGGGGGCGCTCCTTAGTGATATAATCCGTTTTAATACAGATTAGAACTAAACGGAATAGACATCCGCAGTAGTAATAGGACTCTGGGTAAAGGGCGTCCTCCTTAGTGGATATACATCCGTTTTAATACAGATAGAATTAAACGTGAAAAAATAAGACATCCCCAGTAGTGATAGGATGGGTAATACGGGGGCCGCTGCTCCCTTAGTGATATAATCGCACGTTAATACAGATATAGTATAAAGAATAAGACATAGACATCCCAGTAGGATGCACGCATCGCCGTTGCTGATTTGTATGCTCCAGAGCGTCTCCTTTGACTAGAAGCAGGAATACCCAAGCGTTTTGCGGCGGATCTCAAACGGAGACGTGTTAACGAGGCTCAGAAATATAAAAACTAGACCATATAAACATTTCTCCCCCCACCAAATCCCACCTTTCCCACCTACTTTTGTTTTATATGCTACCAAGACGTTGTGTTAATACTACTAATATGTTACTTGACGTGTGATGAATAATACGTATTATCTACTGCAATTTTTTTTGTAATCATTAAACTGTAAATGTTAAATAAAACAAAATAGGTATGTAAGCTCCCTGGGTACAGTTATGTAGAACCAGTCGGTCCTACACACACATTTTTTTTGTACTGTAACCTGATTTAAAAGACAGAGAAACCCTTGCTCTTCCAGTCGCCTACACCTTTTCCGAGGGAAACTCGGCCCGTGCATTTCTGACAAATGGGCGAGGGAGTTTAAGGCCGTGCCTATTAGTGCTGTCGTTGGGGACACAAACATGAATGAGACAATTTACCCACAAAAAGAAGATAAGGGAAAAAAAAGAAAGGGAAAGGGACACCAAAGCCCGCTCCCTTCCCCCCCCTCCGCTCCCCTTTTCCCCCCTCCGCTCCCCTTTCCCCCCCTACCATATAATGGTTTTCTGTGTAGCCCCACGGATTTTGTGTTTCAACACCCTCAATCCTCCCATTCCAGCAGCCAGGAAATGCGTTATGAGTAGGAATACATCACATTAATATACTATGTATCAAGGCATGGGAAGTGAAGAGCAACAAGATCAAGAAGGATGCATCCATATGTCACCAGCTGCCTCCAGCCGCCTGATTACCGGTAAATGGGAATGGCAGAGATGTGAATCAGCTGACAAATACAATACTATTAGGTTTGCTACATGGACACATTTATAGGATAGTCCGGCAACAGTTTACAGTACAATTATACAGAACATGCTGGAGATCTCTCCTGCAGGTTAGTTGGAGTGTCATGTTTCCACAGTCTCATGGGATGGAGAGAAACCCCCCCGCTTCCCAAGCAGCAGCCCCCCTAAACAGACCTTCCCAGATCCCTCCTCAAACGCACACAGACCTCCCCTTCCCATGGTACCCTTATTAAGGGGGTATTGACGTGCGGGTGATGGGAGTATTAAGGGGTTACTGGACCTCCTGGGAGTGAGTTATTACGGGGGTACTGGGGGATCAGGGGTATAGGGGCAGAGGTCCTCATAGGAGAGACGATGAGGACTCTCAAGACTGTAGATGAAAGGAGACAGAGGAAGAGGAGCAGAGCTTCTCATCTTACGCCGAGTTGTAACTGGGTGTGACGGGAGAGGGGATCCGAGAACATCAGCTAAGTCCATCTGCTAGCATCATCCCCAAACGCATTCCACGCGGTAACAGGACCAGAAAACGAGGGATCCGCTAATAACAGACAAACAATGAGTACAATGCACACGGTATCAATTATTTCAAATGGTTATAAATGGCGTTTGTGGATTTACCTTCAGGTGCCAGAGAGGCAAAGGCTTAGATGTGCGGTTATATGGCTCGGCGATGCGTTCCTGCCCCAAGTGGCAAAGAGCTCTTGAGATACGTGTTTGTACATCAGCGCAGTGTACTTGTATCGCATGCAGGTTTGTGAGTACACAGAGATGCAGGCCTTCGTGCTCTCAGCATCTGGATCCCCCTGCAGCAGTCCAGGCGGAGGAGTGGGTGTGTGAGGAGTGGGTGTGTGAGGAGGACTATTTAATCTGGAACGTTCGCCGACCAATCAGATCAACAGGTAACTCACACAGTTAAAGGACACAGTGAGAAAAAAATACCACCAGACTAACAAAAATTATAAAAACGTATCAAGTTGCAACAGTAAATTAAATAATGGACACTAAAAGTGTGGGAGTTAGTTAATGTTAAAAATCAAATGGGGGGATACGAGCAGAGCACCCAAGACGCCCACTGCGAGGCAAAATCTGAAAAAACCTTCCCAGTGGACTGGCGTACGTGTAATCTGCCCGGATAGGAGGAGTGCACCACAGCGCCAGAACATCGGCAATGATATTTGTTCGGAACCCCCTACTCCAACATGCTTCCTGGGGTCTTAAAATGGCCAGCTTAGCCAATGCCAGTGAGCAGCTGACGAGAGATCCCTGGCTTATGTACCGGGGACACTGGGCCACCCAAAAAAATAAAAGGTGAGGGGAAAAAGGAAAGTGCAGGCCAGAATGCCAGAGTGGCCCTCAAGGGTGGAATAAGAGGGCAGAGCTCTGGCCGAAGGCTAAAAGAGGAGTAGGTGTAGGAGTAGGTGTGTATGAGGAGTAGGTGTATGAGGAGGAGTAGGTGTATGAGGAGGAGAAGGGGTATGGGGAGGTGTGGCTTGGGAGATGAAGAAGAAGATAGTAGCGTTGTGAGGAGGAGGATGATTGGATAAGCGTGTGTGGGGGAGAGAGGGGGAGCAGGGGACTGTTGTAGGAGGAGGAGGTGTGGGAGAATGAGGAACGGAAGAGTGAGTGGAAGGTGGACGCAGGGTCGCTGTGAAGTGCTGCTTCCCCTCCAGGGGAGGGAGGAGAGACACCAGCCATGTGCAGCAGTGGGGCCAGGGAACAGGAGCATTCTGGGTTCCATGAGAGATGGGTACAGCGTTGAGAGAGGCAGACGAGCTAGCAGGAGAGGATGCAGGACGGGCTGCTGAGCTGAGTACAGGAAGGGGCAATTAAAAATATTTAAGAAAACAAATATCACAAACAGTCCCCCACCTCCTTGCTTTTTTTTGTGCTTGTCTACCATATCCCCTTCTATATAGACCCCCTACTCTCCTTATTTCAGCCATGCTCTCCTCATAGCTACTACTGGCTCTAATCCGATCGACCACCGTCATACTACTATGTGTTGTATCGATATATGTGATGTGATCGTCATCGATCAATCGTGTGTTGTGATGATAAGTCCCAGTCCAATGGATGCGGCTCGAGGAAGGAGGTAGGGGAGGGGGAGCGCGACGGGGGGGCGGCAAAAGACATTCCGGCGGTTGCGCATGGGGCTTCCCTCGATTAGGGAGCATAGGTGTGTTAGGGGCCTGTGGCTGCACTCCCCCTTCACGAGTACCGCTGGAGGCGTTTGAGAAGGGGGGAGGGGGGGGAAGTGTTTGGGGGAGACGGTTGCAGTGGTTCATGGCCTGAGGCTGCCAACTGAACCAATCTGCCATCCACGTCCCCCCCTCGGTTTGGATGGGAGGACGGCGCTCTGTGGGGAGGATATACGGGGGGGGAGGTGCCGGGTGTGAGGAGGAGGTGTGTAAGGAGTGGGTGTATGTCAGGTGTGGTAAGATTTGTTCGTGGTGTGTGAGGAGTTGGAGGAGGGGAGTGGAATGTGTGTGGCGAAGTATGCGGGAGAAGGAGCTGGGGTGAGGAGGGGGAGGATGATGTGGAAGGTGTGTGGGGAGATGTGGAGAGAACCGTGTAAAGGACGATCAATTGACATGAAAATGCGAATGAGGAAAGAGGTGAGGAGGGGAGAGGGTTTTTGGCAGTGAAGATGAAGTGCATGCTTCACTTCACCATGGGGGGGAGAAGACCCCAGCCGGGCAGAAGTATGGGCCAGGCAAACGGAGCATTTCTGGGTTCCCTGAGGAGGATGCGTACCAGCGTTGGAGAGGGCAGAGAGTAGCAGGAGGGCTGCAAGGCGGGCTTGAGTGACAGGAAGCGAGCACAATTAACAAATATTTAGAAAAGCAAATATCACAAACTGTGCCCCCCTCCTTTTTTTTTTGCTGTCTCCACCTCTACCCCATCTCTATGGCACCATCCTCTCCTCCTCGATCCTATGGCTCTAATCGATACGGCCCCACCGTCATACTCCTCTGTGTTGTATATATATGTGATGTGATCGTATCCACCTCCTCGGCTAGTGTGGTGTGTGCTCAGTCCCGTCCCCATGGTGCTGCACGGGGCAGGAGGTAGGGAGGGGGGCGCGCACATGGGGGACGGCAAAGACCTTACGGCGTGTGGGGCAGAAGCGGGATCTCCGTCCGACGCGCCCGGGAAACATAGAGACAGCAGTAGGCCGATATCCTAGCAGGGGAGCAGGCGGAAAGTGGCGGCAAGGTCCAAAAATAAAAGGGGCTAGCAGCAAAGAAAAAAGGATCTCACCACAAAAAGAGAGGGAAATAAAAACACGACGAGCAAATACGGAGAGGAAGACTTAAAGCCGAACGAAAAAGAAGCAGGAAGAAACAAGAAAAACACAGATTATGCCAGAAAGGACAAAAACTCAGCAGGAAGATCAAGGATACCCCCATCCTTGACAACACTCGCTCCCCCTTGCATCCCACTGCCCCCTCCTCTCTGCATCCACTGCCCCCTTTCTGCATCCATGCTCCCCCTCCTCCGCCATCCAATGTCCCCCTCCCTCATGTTGGGGGAGGAGGGGTGTGTAGGGAGGAGGTGTGTGAGGAGGTGGTGTGAGGAGCCGGGTGCGTGAGGAGTTGGAGGTGAGTGGAAGATGCGGGAGAAGGGAAGCAGCTGTGTGAGGAGGAGAAGGAGGATTGAGGATGATCATGTGATAAGGTGTTGTGAGAGAGGGAGAACGGAAGGAGGAGGAAAGAAGAGATGGATAGAAGAGAGAAGGAGGGAGAGTGTAGAGGGAGAGGTAGAATGTAGAATGGAAGACGAGAGGAGGAGGGACGAGGCGGCGAGAGGAGAGAAAATGAGGAGATGGGGAGAGGAGAGAGAGAGATGTTAGAAAAGAAGCGGAGAGAGAGAGGAGAGGAACAGAGGAAGGAGGCGGGAGAAAGGTGAGAAAAGAAAGGTAGAGGAGAGAGAAGGGGAAGAGGAGAGAGGGGGGGAGAGAGATCGATTGATCAGTGGGGATGATGTGAGCATGCGGGGGTGGGGGGGTGATGTTTAAACCAAAATCATTACAAATTAAACACATTGTTTAACAAAAGTATGAGTGAGTGGAGGGAGAGGTGCAGTGAAGTGCTGCTTCACTTCCAATAGGCGGGAGAAGGACCCCAGGCCATGTGCAGCAGTGGGCCAGGGAACACTGAGCATTTGGGTTCCTGAGGAGTGATGGTTTACAGAGTTGGAGAGCAGAGAGTAGCAGGAGGGTCTGCAGGACGGCTGAGTGCAGGAAGGGCACACATAAAAAATCTGTGAGAAAACAAATATCACAAAACTGTGCCCCCCCCTCCTTTTTTTTTGCTTCTTGTGCTCCCTCTCCCCCATCTCTATCGCCCCATCCTCTCCTCTCAGCCATGCTCTCATCGTCGCTCCTACTGGCTCTAATCTGAGCGCCTTACAGGCATCCTCCTCTGTGTGTAGATTATATGTGATGTGATCGTCATCCTCCTCTGTGGTATATATATGTGATGTGATCGTCTCCTCCTCCTCGTGGGTGTGTGTGCTCAGTCCCATGTCCCATGGCTGTGCCCGGGCGGGCCGGTAGGAAGGGGCGGCGCGCGCATGGGGGGCGGCAAAGAATTCCGGCGGTTGCCGCACGGGGCTTCACTCGATGGGGAGGGGTGCTATTGGTGTTGTGCAATGTGGCTGCACACCTCCCCTCCCCGATTACCGCGGCGGCTGTTTGAGCAGGGGCGGGGGTGGGTGTTTGGGGAGACGGTTGCCCCAGTGGTTCCATGGCTAGGTGCCACTGCACCCCTCCACATCCCTGCCCCCCTTACTGAATCAACTGCCCCCCCCTCTCCCCTCTTTGCAATCCACTGCTACCCCGCTCTGATCCACTGCTCCCCCTATTCGGCATTCCATGATCCCCCCTCGCCGCATCCCACTGTCCCCCCCCCTCCTGTTTGGGAGGAGGAGGTGGTAGGAGGAGGTGGTGAGGAGGGTGTGTGAGGACGTGGGATGCGTGAGAGTTGGAGGTCGAGTGGGAAGAGGCGGGAGATGGAGAAGGAGCTGTGTGAGGAGAAGGAGGATGAGATGATCATTGTGATAAGGTGTTGTGAAAGAGGAGAAAAGGAGGAGAGAGAGATGGGATAGAGAGAGAAGGAGGGAGAGATGTAGAGGAGAGCGGTAGAATGAAGAGTAGAGAGGAGGGAGAGGGGGAGAGGAGAGAAAATGAGGGAGAGGGGGGAGACGAGAGAAGGAGAGGAGACCAGAAGGAAGGAGAGGAGGGAGCCCCCCCCCCCCCCCCCCCCCAAGAAAAAAAGGAGAGAGAAAGAGAAAGTAGAGAATAGAGAAGGGGGAGAGGTGAGAGGGGGGAGAGAGATCGAGTGCTCAGTGGGGGATGAGTGAGATTGCGGGGGGAGGGGGGGGGGGGGGTGGGGGGGGTGATGTAAACCAAAAATCTTACAAAATAAAACACATTGTGTATCCAAATAGTATTGAGTGAGGTGGGAGAGGGTGCAGGAAGTGCTGCTTCCCTTCCAATGGCTGGGAGAAGACCCCAGCCATGCTGCAGCAGTGGGAGTAGAAACAGAAAAAAGAATACCCGGCGCTCCTTAGTCAGTGCCACAGACACCACCAAGTGAAGCAATATATATAATCAAGAGATGCAAGAAAGGAAAATATGCCCCAATAAATAAAAGTAACGACAAGAAAATGAAAATCAAAGCACCAACTCAACCTCAAGAGGGGAAGGACAAGCCACAATACTTAGAGAACAGAAAACGCCAAAGGTGAGGGCGTTGCAGCTTGACTGGAATCGGAGTATGACGGCACGGTCATCAACCGTGCGAAGCAAGTTTCCCTATCTTGCGCAAAGCGTTTGAGTGGTGGAACAGGAGGAGGAGGAAATACGTTACCGGTTGACCGGACATCAGACGCCGGAATCAAGTCAAGCTGACACGAGAACCCCAGCGGGCCCGCTTGTGGGGACCGTGTCAGAGATTGTCAGAGAGCACACGGACAGCATTGGCTGTAAATATACCTTATGTGCCAGAGTGGCAGTACAGAGTGAGGAGTACGCCCTCAGGGGGGGCTTTATGTGTCATTTAAAGGGGTTTTGTACTACATCATCGCACCCTTCTTTGTCTCATCATTTCCCCCATCCCGTTTCTTTCCCCACCAGCTCTAGCTGGACGACCAGGCTGATTCACTCAACATGAAGCGGCTGCAGACACAATGGGTCAATAGGACACACTCCCTCATCTTTGCGTTTATTTTGAAGCAGTGGGGCCAGGAAAAGGAGCATTCTGGGTTCCCTATGAGGAGATGGTTTTAACAGCGTTGGAAGAGGCCGAGAGTAGCAGGAGGGCTGCAGGACGGGCTGAGTGAAGGATAGGGGCACATTAAAAATATTTAGAAAACAAATATCACAAAACTGTGCCCCCCCTTCCTTTCTTTTTGGTGGTACCCTTTTCCCCCATCGTCTATGGCCACCTCCTCTCCTCTCGCCTCCTACTGGCTCTAATCCGATTGGCCCCCACCGGCATCCTCTCTGCTTGTATGTATATATATGTGATGTGCTGTCATCCACACTCCTCGCTCGCCTGTGGCTTGTGTGTGACTCAGATCCCCTGTACCCATGGATGCGGCTTCTGGCACGAGCGGGACGGGGGAGGGGGGCGCGCCACGGGGGCCGGCAAGAACAGGAGGCGGTTGGCGCACGGGGCTGCCCTCGATTGGCGGGGGGGGTGGTGTAGGTGGCCGTGAGGCGCCCCTCCCCTTCAAGATTACCGCTGCGGCTGTTTTTAAGCAGGGGGAGGGTGTTTGGGGCGAGAACGGTGCAATGGTTCCATGGCTGGGCTGCCACTGGCCACCTCCGCATCCACGCCCCCCCTCTGCCATCAATTGCCCCCCATCTCTGCATCCATGTCCCCCTCCGCTTACTGCCTCCATCTTCCGCATCCACTGCCCCCTATCTGACATCCACTGCTCCCCCCTCCGCATCTAACTGCCCCTCCCCCTCCGCACACTGTCCCCCCCTCTGTTGCAGAATAACTATATAATTGAATTACTGCCATTTTTTCCTTATTGATCTTATTAGGTGTTAATGTATATTTGGTTGGGCGGTACCTATGTTTATACAGTATGTTTAAGAATATATGTCATTTTGTCAGCTCAGGTACAATGTGTATAGCGGCTATGATAAAGTATGGAAGAAGAAGAGACCGAAGAAGAAGAAATCAACGGGCCGAGATGTTGGCCGAAAAGGAATAAAGCATGCACAATTGGATAACTGCTTGCGTCCAGCAGCGGACAATGAAAGCGTTAATTGTCTTTAATTAGACTGTCTTTAGGATATGGGGAACTGAGAAGATGGATATGAGAAGGTGGGAGGTCACACAGGGGCAGTGAGTCAACCACACGGAACAAGAAACGGAAGGCATCTTTTGACCATGGACAGCCATTTTGTCTTGTTTTGCCATTCTGAGTCAATGCAGTATGAAAGAATGCGTGAAGGCAACGTTTGTGCAATCGCTCCCAGTCGAAATTAGCCCCACCAATCTCAAGAAATCTTAAGTCGTCATAATGGCTCGTTGTGATGTACATAGTTATGTGTGAGAGGATTTTTAGAGAAACACCGGTGGCTACCTCAACTGTTATTAACTTGTTGATCCTCCTATTTTGCCAATGTTGTCATGTTTATGCACAAAAGGAGACATGTTAAGTATATTTGGTAGGGGTCCTATGTTTATACAGTATCGTTTAAGAATAATGCTCCATTTTGTCAGCTCAGGTACAATGTGTATAGCTGTAGGGATAAGATAAAAGTATGGGAACTCTGTTTACACAGACCAGACAGGTTCCACTTCTAATACAGTTGCTCCCTGCTGAGATCAAAGCCCCATATATCCTGTTTGACAGAATATGAAATTCAACCTTGTCCCTATCGCCAATATACGATGCCACGGCAAACTTGAGGTTCGCTGACAGAAAATAGCTTTGTTAAGGATAACTATAGAAACGATAGCTGGGCTGGGGGGGAAGGTGGTACGGTAACTGACGGAATATGGCATTGTAAGGACAACTGACTTCTGTTAAGTGTACATGGCAACCCTCTCCTTGGCAACCTGAATAATTGTAAACATGTGACAAAACAACCGACAGGCTATAAGAACTGAGCATGTGCCATTAAGCAGACCAGTGAGTGAGCAACGATACCTTGTGGACGAATTATTCACTGCTCTCAGGCGCCTGTCCAGCTATCCGGATACAGCAAATGAACCCTGAAAGCGGACCTCCCGAGGAGCCAGGTCTAGTCAACAGGGTAGACATGCTACCGTACGGACGGAAAGCAGACCATATTTTCATTAGTAACATCATCATCCATTTGCGCATTGTTTAACTACAATTTTTCCTATTTTTTGATAATATTATTATTATATGTATCATTTCTATATGTCTTGGTTATTATCTTTGTTGTTAAATGTCCCTGTATGGGTGTAAATGTTTTTTTTCTTTTTTAAGACCATTCATTTTCTTCTGTTTTGCCTACATTATGTTTTGTATTCCTTCGATAATACTGTTCAGTGATGGACAGTGATTTATCACTATTGTATAGATTGCAGGTTATTAACACACTCCCTTTATGTTTTTTATGACAGGGTGTGTGTATATTGTTTACCAATAGACAACTGCATTTGCTTTGAGTTTTTAATGGTTTTGGCCCTTACGATCCGTATTAGCCGTTTTGCAGGGCACTGTAGTAATCACGCTGTTACCTCCCTATGATGCGAATGCGGCACGGGAACTAATTGGGTAGCTGGATACGTCATGACGCGATTTGGCGCGAAATGGAGGCCAGATCAAATGGGTATATAACGATGGTTGTTTACAGTAGTTCTTTACTCCTGATAAAGAACTTGTTCGAAACGCGTAGGAGGGTGTTTCCCTGTGCTTTTATTTCTCAATAAGATTGTTATTTGGATCCCACTCCTGACTCCCAAGATCATCGATGTGATCTTTCTATCGTTTTCCCTGGATCTTCAGCAAGCAGAACATATCCACTACAAGAGGTGTCCGTTAGTACTGGGCTATTAGCCCAAGCCCTCAATGAAAGGTTTGTGGTGGGTCTCTCATTCACTCTCAATTTTCAGGATTAAGGCTTATGACCTTCAATAAGGTTACTCACTGTATGGCATCACCTCCCTTGTTTTGAGGCAAGATGATGTTATATAAGCAGGGTATTTGAGCAATTCCACCAACATTCTTACTATACGGGTTGCTAGAGTAGACCTTGTGTATTAACTGGTTGCATATCTACAGAAGTGCTCACTGTGTGCTATCCCTAGGCAGTGTTGGTATTTGGGAGCTCTGAGAGGGGATACTGTCCATTTGACGGACCCTTTGCGGAGTGAAGAGTGGGTGCGCTGCATTAGTCGGATTAACCCTGGTCCCGTATGCAAGTCGTGTGCTAGCAGCGGGGTCGTACTGACAATCCCCAACCACACGAGGCACTACGACAGGCATCGCAGCTGTTAGCTCCTCCACAAGAACTGGGACAAATAAGGAGATCCTTTGGGTGAATTTCCATCTACACCCAGAGCTGAGGGTTCTGGTTATACATAATGTCCCAATGTGGGGAGGCTAGTTTTACGAGATATAATTAGCATGTTACGTGTTTTTCACGTGTTCATTTTTTTTTTTTATATACAAGTTACCCATACTTTTTTTATTGATTGTGTTCCTCGATGTGGCATGTTTTTCTGTTTTGTTGTACTCTAGTTGACGCTGGAGAAACTTCGAGCCCAGCAGGACAACTCTTGGGGATTATTACTGGGAGTCATTGCGATCATGCCACATTGTTCTTTTCATCTCCAGGACGGGGCGAAGATACCACACAAGAACAGACACGCAGATTCCCCCAATGTCTATCTGGACCTCCGTTGAGTGTGAGTGAGGAGGTGGAGCCCGAGAAAACCCAGTGCAAATTTGGTAGACACAAAGGACAAGAGGAGACAAGAGAAGGAAGGAGAGGAGAGTTCTGGCACTGAAGTTGCTGCTTCCCCTTCCCATGGCTGGGAACGCACCCCAGATAAACATGCAGACGTAGCGGCCAGGGCAGCAAGCAGAGTGACCATTCTGGTGTCGTGAGTATTGGATAAAGGTGTCAGGAGAGACAGAACAAGGGAGAGAGAAGAGGAGCAGGAGGTTGCAGGACCGGGCGGTGTGACCAGAACGGTAATAGAGGGGGATGAGGGATATTGGAATGAGAGTGGTGAGTTGAGACCCAGGAGCATATGCAGATGGCTGTGACAGGAAGTGCACAAGAGGTGTGAGTGAGGTGGATATTGGAATGAGAGTGGTGAGATAGACCCCGGGCAACTAAGCGGGAGGAAACGGAGAAGTGAGAGTGAATGTGGAGGATAGCAGGGGGATGGGGCGCATACAGGTTATACCGGGTGAAAAGGGCCTAATCATCCCCATCTCATATACTGAGGGTTGCCCTGTGTGGAGTTAACAACGCTGGATCTGTGCTACTCTATCTGATCTCACTCGCATGATCCAGGGAAGAACCGATCACCATTAATAATGGGGTCAGGCATGTTTGTTACCGGCCACAGCACAGCAGAGTTATGTTTCTCATGACTCCGGTCACAGCAACAGACGCCCTGGTGCATTAACTTAGAAGTAGATCTTTATACAACCTGCATTTCTGAATGTCTACCCCGTTGCTGCCAGAGGGGCTGCATGCATTTTCTGACTCATATGGTAGAGGAGCTTTGCAATATGTCTCCCATTCCATGGGTATTGTGATCAAGCGGGGTGAGGGTTGTCAGGGGCCAGCATGGAGCGCGAGCTCGGGTCTGCTTCCTTAAATTGTACGGGTTTATGATGTGACTACAGTATGGACGTTTATGGTTGTGCAGATGGTTAGTGGGTGGAGGTGGAAGAGACAGATAAGTAAGAAGATGCCTGGATGCCATTACCCGTCTATGTTAGACAGTCATTGGTAGGAAAAACCAGAGGCGGTATGCTCTTAGAGTTTGAGACCAAGTTATTAATGGTGTCATTTTTGGCCTTTCCTTGGGCCATAAGGGTGAGCGAGATGATGGCGGCCTGTAAAAAAGGGGGGGGTCTGTGGGTTTAAGAGGGGAAGATGTTATGGGTGGATCAAGGAAGAGTTTCTTTCTAATAAGGAGAGGTCAAAGACTGATAAAAAAGGCCAGGGTAGATGGTTGTCACCGGGGAACTGAAAGGGAGTCCTATCTGCCCGGTTGTAAGTTAGCCAGGGAATCCTGGGATACAGCTGGAAGACAGCTGGAAGTTGCAGGAGTCTTCCTGTACACCAGTCTCCCTTATCGAAGTTTCAGTTCATAAGGGTTTTGGATGTGTATGGAGGGTTTAAATCTGGATAATGGAGGGGATACGGTTCACTCAATTTGAATTGTACTGCGTCTGAGGCCGCAAGGTTATTTGAGGGGAAGAGGAGGTGATCAGAAAATGGATAGATGGAATCACAGCGATACAGAAGTTATGCGAGACCACATGTTGTAAAGAAAGGTAATGTATTTTATTTATCACACAGGTGTTCGGGTGTGTGAGGTGTGGATATGTGATGATGCATACATCCACTGGGATCAGAGAGAGCATACAAGGGCGTACGGGAGGCGGCTGGGGTCTGTGTCGGGATCGGGTTAAGGTTTTGTGGTGGGGAAGAGCTTAAGGGGGTTATGCTATTGACCAAAACAAGGGTCAGTGAAGGCAACAAAGTGTTAGTGCTGCATGTAGGTGGTAATGATTTGATGGAAGTGTAGGCACTGAGATGATGAGTGCTTATAAGACAAAGCAGTTGTTGTGGCATCTGTTACGTCTGTTGCGATTAGTTATGGTCGAAGATCTCAAGGTTAGATCGAGAGGGGGGGGGGAGAGGAAAGTGTAAGGACGTTTGAGGCGGAGAATGGACAGGGCAATGGCAAACTTTGTGGCGGGCTTGTAGAAGGTGGTGGGTTTGGATGGTAGCTGAAGGCCAGTTAAGGGGTTAATGCCCTCTTGACTAAGGTGGAATGGTGCGAGTATAGTGGTGGGGACCTTGTGGTTTGGCTGTTGGTGGAAGCTGTGGGCTCTCCTGTAGGGTCTCTCATCACATCCCAGTATATGGAGATCTTCCATTATCACAAGCTGGTAACAATCTGACAGCTCAGCGCTGCGCCCAGAAATAGGGTACATTCTCATTCCACATTAAAAAAAAAAAAAAAAACATGTTATTTGCGACCTGACTTCTGTGGTTACAGCTCAACTGCCCTGTACCCGAGTTCTATGTCACCACATTCTGCCATAACCAGCGGACCGTGGATCTGTGAGGAGTTTCATCTGAGACGTAGAGAGATTTCAGTCACTTCACTGCTCATTTGGATATATTTACAACCAGGTTTATTTTTCAACTTCAGGACAAATTCACAACTTTTTGACCCTTTGGGAAAGGATTAGAGCAGCCTCAGTGTGGAGGGCAAAGGCCCATCATTGGGTCTCCTGTGAGATTTATGTTCTTACATAAAAACCTATTTTCTGCCCTCAAACAATATAAATCATGGCTTTTATAAGTATCATTTTTTCTGACTTTTTGTGTTGTTAGAGTTATATTATAGTTTATAGATTATATTTATTAGTTTAATAGATTATATTTATTAGTATTTAATTCTGCCCCTCACTTCTATCCCTCCCCACCACCCAACAAAATAGTTCTGTAACTAGTTTAGACTAATCCTTATTTGTATAAGGTCTCTTCTACTGTACTCCCCACCCCCTATTTATTGGTTAAGCAGTGAGTTTCCATTTAAACTTGTAGAGCCCCTTTAGAGAAATATTTTAGGACCCTTGCACATATTTAACATCTTAGCGAAGTCGCTTATTTTTAGATCCCTCAGAGCCGAAACCTCCCAACGTGAGTGACATCTTAGAAGGGGTCAACTGAGAAAGTCCAGATCGAGAGGAGTTCCCAGCTTGAAGGAGCAGAGAACATTTCCCAGGGAGAAAGAGACACCACGGGTAAGAATGATAATAGGGAACCTCAGAATGCATCAAAACACAGCTGATATGCAAGTAACAGAATGAAATAGGGGCGAGATCTGACTACATGGGGTCCCTGTGTGAGGGCTGGGACACTTCCAAATACCAGTGAACCTAGGAAATTAAACAACCAAATGCACACCTAATATGGTAATTATTCAAAATATTTATGAATGATTGGCATATCTGATATAATAAGGGTCTTTAGTTACATATTTGAGAGAGGAGCGAGAGCCAGTTGGACTCACAGAGCGGAGAGCCAGTGAACGAGAGCGAGAGAGCAGTTGGATAGAGAGCCAGTAACAGAGGCGAGCGGCAGTGACTGAGAGAGAGAGAGCGGGAGCCAGTGAACGAGAGAATTTGGAGAGGGGGGCTTATTGTCCTTTCTACATGTAACTCAGCTTGTATGCCCAGGGCCGCAGACAGATTTCTGGGGCCCAGGATAGACTTCCACTGGGGCCCCACCCACGTGTGCAAACTTGTGAGAAGCCCCGCCCCCTGGTTTCACTTACACGGCCCCTTCTCACAAACCACCCTCCTCTTACTCTCCCCTACCTCCTACACACCCTATATCTCAATACAACTGCATTGCTCTGAATGTCTAACCCCTTTGCTGCCAGAGGGGCCTGCATGCATTTCTGCTCCATATGGTAGAGGAGCTCTTGCAATAGTCTCTCCATTCAGGGGTATTTGTTGATCAAGCGGGGTGAGGGTTTGTCAGGGGCCAGCATGGAGCGAGCGTTAGTGGGTCTGTCCTTCCTTAAATTGTACGGGTTTATGGATGTGACTAAGGAGTTTATGTTGTGCAGATGGTAGTGGGGTGGAAGAGACAGATAAGTAAGAAAGATGCCCGGGATCCCATTACCCTGGCTATGTTAGACAGTATTGGTAGGAAAAACAGAGTCGGTATGCTCTTCAGAGTTTGAGGCCAAGTTATTTAAGGTGTCATTTTCTTGGGCCTTTCTCTGGGCCATAAGGGTGAGCGAGATGATGGCGGCCTGAAAAAAGGGGGTCTGTGGGTTTAAGAGGGGAAGATGTTATGGTGGGATCAAGGAAGGTTATCTTTCTAATAAGGAGGTCCAAGACTGATAAAAAAAGGCCAGGGTAAGTGGTTGTCACCGGGGAACTGAAAGGGAGTCCTATCTGCCCGGTTAAGTTAGCCAGGGAATTCCTGGAGATACAGCTGGAAGACAGCTGGAAGTTGCAGGCGTCTTTCCTGGTACACCAGTCTCCCTTATCGAAGTTTCAGTTCATAAGGGTTTTGGATGTGTATGGAGGGTTTAAATCTGGAATGGAGGATACGGTCTCACTCATTTAGAATTGGTACTGCGTCTGAGGCCGCAAGGTTATGTTGAGGGGAAGAGGTGATCAAGAAAATGGATAGATGGAACTCACAGCGATACAGAAGTTATGCGAGACCTACATCGTTGTAAAGAAAGGTAATGCTATTTTATTTATCACACAGGTGTTCGGGTTGTTGAGGTGTGGATATGTGATGATGCATACATCCACTGGGCATCAGAGAGCATACAAGGGCGTACGGGAGGCGGCTGGGTCTGTGTCGGGATCGGGTTAAGGTTTTGTGGTGGGGAAGAGATTTAAGGTGGTTATTGCTATTGACCAAAAAAGGGTCAGTGAAGGCAACAAATGTGTTAGTGCTGCATGTAGGGGGTAATGATATGATGGAAGGGTAGGCACTGGAGATGATGAGTGCTATAAGACAAAGCAGTTGTTGTGGCATCTGGATAGTCTGTTGCTAGTATGGTCGAAGATCTCCCCAAGGTTAGAGTACAGGGGAGGGGGAGGAATGTAAGGACCGTTGAGGTCGAGGGAAGTGAACAGGGCAATGGCAAACTTCGTGGCGGGCCTTGTAGAAGGTGGTGGGTTTGGAGGTAGCTGCAAGGCCAGTTTAAGGCGGTTAATTGCCCTTGCTCAAGGTGGAATGGTGCGAGTATAGTGGTGGGGACCTTGCTGGTTTGGCTGTTGGTGGAAGCTGTGGTCTCTCCTGTAGTGTCTCTCATCACATCCCAGTATATGGAGATCTTCCATTATCACAAGCTGGTAACATCTGACAGCTCAGCGGCTGAGCCCAGAAATAAGGTACATTCTCATTCCACATTAAAAAAAAAAAAAAAACATGTTTATTTGCGACCTGACTTCTGTGGTTACAGCTCAACTGCCCTGTACCCGAGTTCTATGTCACCACATTCTGCCATAACCAGATGACCGTGGATCTGTGAGGAGTTTCATCTGAGACGTAGCAGAGATTTCAGTCACTTCACTGCTCATTTGGATTATATTTACAACCAGGTTTATTTTTCAACTTCAGGACAAATTCACAACTTTTTGACCCTTTGGGAAAGGATTAGAGCAGCCTCAGTGTGGAGGGCAAAGGCCCATTCATTGGGTCTCCTGTGAGATTTTATGTTCTTACATAAAAACCTATTTTCTGCCCCTCAAACAATATTAAATCCATGGCTTTTTATAAGTATCATTTTTTTCTGACTTTTTTTGTGTTGGTTTTAAATAGATTATATTTATTAGTTTAATAGATTATATTTATTAGTTTAATAGATTATATTTATTAGTTTAATAGATTATATTTATTAGTATTTAATTCTGCCCCTCACTTCTATCCCCTCCCCACCACCAACCAATAATAGTTCCGTACCTAGTGTTAACTAATCCTATATTTGGATAATGTTCTCTCTACTGTACTCCCCACCCCCTAATTTAGTGGTTAAGCATGAAGTTCTCTCCATTTAAACTTGTAATAGCCCCTTTAGACGAAAATCTTTTAGGACCCTGGTTCACTATTTAACATCTTAGCGCAGTCCGCTTTTTTAAGATCCCTCAGAAAGCCGAAACTCCCAACGTGATGTGACATCTAAGTGGGTCAACTGAGAAATCGAGATCGAGAGGAGCTCCCAGCTTGAGAGGCAAAACATTTCCCAGGTAGAAAGAGACACCACGCTAGAGATCTGAGAATAGGGAACCTCAGAATGCATCAAACACGTCGCTATGGCAATACAGAATGAAATAGGGGCGATATCTGACTACATGGGGTCCCATGTGTTGGAGGCTCGGGACACTGCTCCAAATACCATGAACCAGGAAATTAAACAACCAAATGCACCACCTAATATGGCTAATATTATTCTATTTATGAATGATTGGCATATCTTAATATTTAAATAAGGGTCGTTATTTACATATTTTGAGAGAGAGAGCGAGATGCCATGTGGACTACACAGAGATCTGAGAGGCCAGTTGGACTGAGAAGCCAGTAACAAGAGAGCAGAGACCCGTCCATTGGGACTAGAGAGAGAGAGCGGGAGCCCGGTGAACGAAGATTTGGAGAGGGGGCCTTTTCCTTCTACATGTTAACTCAGCTTGTGAATGCCCGGGCCGCAGACAGATTTCTCGGGCCCATGATTAGACTTTCCACTGGGGCCCCCACCCACTGTGTGCCAAACTGTGAAACCCGCCCCCCTGGTTTCACTTACCAGCCCCCCTTCTCACAAAACCAACCGCTCTCTTACTAGCTCCCCCTACCGTCCTACACCCGTATTCTCAATACAACAACTGCATTGCTTCTGAATGTCTTACACCCTTGCTGCCAGAGGGCTGCATGCATTTTCTGCTCATATGGTAGAGGAGCTCTTGCAATAGTTTCTCTCCCATTCCAGGGGGTATTTGTTGATCAACGGGGTGAGAGTGTTTGTCAGGGGCCAGCAGTGACGCGAGCGTTAGTGGGTCTTGTCCTTTCCTTATTGTACGGGTTATGGATGTGACTATTAGGAGTTTATGTTGGTCACAGATGGTAGTGGGGTGGAAGAGACAATAAGTAGAAAGATGCCCGGGACCCATTACCCTGGCTATGTTAGACAGTATTGGTAGGAAAACAAGTCCACATCCCAGTATATGGAGATCTTCATTATCACAAGCTGGTAACATCTGACAGCTCAGCGGCTGAGCCCAGAATAAGGTACATTCTCATTCCACATTAAAAAAAACAAAAAAACATGTTTATTTGCGACCCTGACTCTGTGGTTACAGCTCACTGCCCTGTCACCCGAGTTCTATGTCACCACATTCTGCCATAACCAGATACCGTGGATCTGTGAGGAGTTTCATCTGAGACGTAGCATAGATTTCAGTCATTCAATGCTCATTTGATTATATTTACAACCAGATTTTTTTTCAATTTCAGGACAAATTCACAACTTTTTGACCTTTTGGGAAAGGATTAGAGCAGCTCAGTGTGGAGGGCAAAGGCACATTCATTGGGTCTCCTGTGATGATTTTATTTCTTGTACAAAAAACCTATTTTCTGCCCCTCAAACATATTAAATCCATGGGCTTTTATAAGTATCATTTTTTCTGACTTTTTTGTTGGTTTTAAATGTTATATTTATTATTTAATATTATTATATTTATTAGTTTTAATAGATTATATTTATTAGTATTTAATTCTGCCCCTCACTTCTATTCCCCTCCCCCCAACCCAACACAATATAGTTCTGTACCTAGTTTAGACGAATCCTATATTTGTATAAGGTCTCTTCTACTGTACTCCCCCTCCCCACCCCCAATTTTGGTTAAGCAGTGAGTCTCATTTAAACTTGTAGAGCCCCTTTAGAGATAATATTTTAGGACCCTTGCACATATTTAACATCTTACGAAGTCGCTATTTTTAGATCCCTCAGAGCCGAAACCTCCCACGTGAGTGACTCTAGAAGGGGTCAACTGAGAAAGTCCAGATCGAAGGAGGCGCTTCCAGCTTGAAGGCAGAAGAACATTTCCCAGGGAAGAAGACACCACGGGTAAGATCTGATAATAGGGAACCTCAGAATGCTCAAAACAGTCTGATATGGCAATATAACGATGAAATAGGGGGCGAGAATCTGACTACAGTGGGGTCCCTGTGTAGGAGCTGGGACACTTCCAATACCATGAACCTAGGAAATTAAACAACCAAATGCACCCTAATATGGCTAATTATTCATTTATTGAATGATTGGCATATCTTGTATATTAAATAAGGGTCTTTAGTTCAATATTTTGGGAGAGGAGCGAGAGCCAGTTGGACTACACAGAGAGCGAGAGAGACAGTTGGACTAGAGAGCCATTAACAGAGAGAGAGCGAGAGCCAGTGCCAGTGGGACTAGAGAGAGAGAGCGGGAGCCAGTGAACGAGAGAATTTGAGAGGGGGCTTCATTGTCCTTCTATCATGTAACTCAGCTTGTTGCCCAGGGCCGCAGACAGAGATTTCTGGGGCCAGGATTAGACTTTCCACTGGGGCCCCCACCCCCCCACGTGTCAAACTTGTGAGAAGCCCGCCCCCCCTGGTTTCACTTACAACGGCCCCCTTCTCACAAACCACCCTCTCTTACTCTCCCCCTACCTCCACACACCCCTATATCAATACAACCTGCATTGCTCTGAATGTCTTAACCCTTTGCTGCAGAGGGGCCTGCATGCTTTTTTTCTGCTCCATATGGTAGAAGAGCTCTTGCAATATCTCTCCCATTCCAGGGTATTTGTTGTCAAAGCGGGGTGGAGGGTTTTGTCAGGGGCCAGCTGGAGCGAGCGTTTGGGTCTGTCCTTTCCTTAATTGTACGGGTTTATGGATGTGACTAAGGAGTTTATGTTGTGCAAGATGGTAGTGGGGTGGAAGAGACAGATAAGTAAGAAAGATGCCCGGGATCCCCATGTACCCTGGCTATGTTAGACAGTATTGGTAGGTAAAACAGAGTCGGTTGCTCTCAAGTTTGAGGCCATTTATTTAAGTGTCCATTTTCTTGGGCCTTTTCTCTGGCCTAAGGGTGAGCGAGATGATGGCGGCCTGAAAAGGGGTCTGTGGGTTTAAGAGGGGAAGATGATATGGTGGGATCAAGGAAGGTTATCTTTCTAAAAGGAGGTCCAAGACGATAAAAAAGGCCAGGGTAGTGGTTGTCACCGGGGAACTGAAAGGGAGTCCTATCTGCCCGGTTAGTTAGCCGAATTCCTGGAGATACAGCTGGAAGACACTGGAAGTTGCAGGCGTTTTTCCTGGTACACCAGTCTCCCTTATCGAAGTTTCAGTTCATAAGGTTTTTGGATGTGTATGGAGGGTTAAATCTGGATGGAGGATCGGTCTCACTCATTAGAATTGTACTTGGCTCTGAGGCCGCAAGGTTGGTTTAGGGGAGAGGTGATCAAGAATGGATAGATGGAACTCACAGCGATACAGAAAGTTATGCGAGACCTACATCGTTGTAAAGAAGGTAATGCTATTTATTTATCACACAGTGTTCGGTTGTTGAGGTGTGGATATGTGATGATGCATACATCCACTGGGCATCAGAGAGCATACAAGGGCGTACGGGAGGCGTGTGGGTCTGTGTCGGGATCGGGTTAAGGTTTTGTGGTGGGGAAGAGATTTAGGTGGTTATTGCTATTGACCAAAAAGGGTCAGTGAAGGCAACAAGTTGTTAGTGCTGCATGTAGGGGTTGATTTGATGGAAGGGTAGGCCACTGGAGATGATGAGTGCTATAAGACAAAGCAGTTTTTGTGGCATCTGTAGTCTGTTGCTAGTATGGTCGAAGATCTCCCCAGGTTAGAGTACAGGGGGGGGGTGGGGGAGGGGGGGAGGAATGTAAGGACCGTTGAGGTCGAGGGAAGTGAACGGCAATGGCAAACTTCGTGGCGGCCTTGTAGAAGGTGGTGGGTTTGGAGTTACTGCACGCCAGTTTAAGGCGGTTAATTGCCCTTGCTCAATGTGAATGGTGCGAGTATAGTGGTGGGGACCTTGCTGGTTGTGCTGTTGGTGGAAGCTGTGGTCTCTCCTGTAGTGTCTCTCATCACATCCCAGTATATGGAGATCTTCCATTATCACAAGCTGTTAACAATCTGACAGCTCAGCGGCTGAGCCCAGAAATAAGGTACATTCTCATTCCAACATTAAAAAAAAACAAAAAAACATGTTTATTGGCGACCTGACTTCTGTGTTACGCTCAACTGCCCTGTACCCGATTCTATGTCACCACATTCTGCCATAACCAGATGACCGTGGATCTGTGAGGAGTTTCATCTGAGACGTAGCAGAGATTTCAGTCACTTCACGCTCATTGGATTTATTTACAACCAGGTTTATTTTTCACTTCAGGACAAATTCACAACTTTTTGACCCTTTGGGAAAGGATTAGAGCAGCCTCAGTTGGAGGCAAAGGCCCATTCATTGGGTCTCCTGTGAGATGTTATGTTCTTACATAAAAACCTATTTTCTGCCCCTCAAACAATATTAAATCCATGGCTTTTTATAATTATCATTTTTTTCTGACTTTTTTGTGTTGGTTTTTAAATAGATTATATTTATTAGTTTATAGATTATATTTATTAGTTTATAGATTTATATTATATTTAATAGATTATATTTATTAGTATTTAATTCTGCCCCTCACTTCTATCCCCTCCCCACCACCCAACAAATATAGTTCTGTACCTAGTTTAGACTATCCTATATTTGTATAAGGTCTCTTCTATACTGTACTCCCCACCCCCTAATTTTTGGTAGCAGTGAGTTCTCCATTTAAACTTGTAGAGCCCCCTTTAGAGAAATATTTTAGGACCCTTGCACATATTTAACATCTTAGCGAAGTCGCTTTTTTTAGATCCCTCAGAGCCGAAACCTCCCAACGTGAGTGACATCTAGAAGGGGTCAACTGAGAAAGTCCAGATCGAGAGGAGCTTCCCAGCTTGAAGGCAGAGAAACATTTCCCGGGAGAAAGAGACACCACGAGTAAGATCTGATATAGGGAACCTCAGAATGCATCAAAACAGTCTGATATGGCAAGTAACAGAATGAATAGGGGCGAGATCTGACTACATGGGGTCCCTGTGTGAGGAGCTGGGAACACTTCCAAATACCAGTGAACACTAGGAAATTAAACAACCAAATGCACACCTAATATGGCTAATTATTCAATATTTATTGATGATTGGCATATCTGTATATTAAATAAGGGTTCTTAGTTACATATTTTGAGAGAGAGAGCGAGAGCCAGTTGGACTACACAGAGAGCGAGAGAGACAAGTTGGAACTAGAGAGCCGTAACAGAGAGAGCGAAGCCAGTGCCAGTTTGGACTAGAAGAGAGAGAGCGGGAGCCAGTTGAACAGGAGAATTTGGAGAGGGGGCTTATTGTCCTTTCTACATGTAACTCAGCTTGTATGCCCAGGCCGCGACAGATTTATCGGGGCCCAATTAGACTTTCCACTGGGCCCCACCCACGTGTGCAAACCTTGTGAGAAGCCCGCCCCCCTGGTTTCACTTACAACGGCCCCTTCTCACAACCACCCTCTCTTACTCTCCCCCTACCTCCTACAACCCCTATATCTCAATACAAACCTGCATTGCTCTGATGTCTAACCCCTTTGCTGCCAGATGGCCTGCATGCATTTTCTGCTCCAATGGTAAGGAGCTCTTGCAATAGTCTCTTCCCATTCCAGGGGTATTTGTGATCAAGCGGGTGAGGGTTTGTCAGGGGCCACGCATGGAGCGAGCGTTAGTGGGTCTGGTCCTTTCCTTAAATTGTACGGGTTTATGGATGTGACTAAGGAGTTTATGTTGTGCAGATGGTAGTGGGGTGGAAGAGACATATAAGTAAGAAAGATGCCGCGGGATCCCATTCCCTGCTATGTTAGACAGTATGGGTAGGAAAAACAGAGTCGGTATGCTCTTCAGAGTTTGAGGCCAATTTATTTAAGGTGTCATTTTCTTGGGCCTTTCTCTGGGCCAAAGGGTGAGCGAGATGATGGCGGCCTGAAAAAGGGGTCTGTGGGTTTAAGAGGGGAAGATGTTATGGTGGGATCAAGGAAGGTTCTTTCTAATAAGGAGGTCCAACTGATAAAAAAAGCCAGGGTAAGTGGTTGTCACCGGGAACTGAAAGGGAGTCCTATCTGCCCGGTTAAGTTAGCCAGGGAATTCCTGGAGATACAGCTGGAAGTTGCAGGCGTCTTTCCTGGTACACCAGTCTCCCCTTATCGAAGTTTCAGTTCATAAGGGTTTGGATGTGTATGGAGGGTTTAATCTGGAATGGAGGATACGGCTCACTCATTTAGAATTGGTACTACTGCGTCTGAGGCCAAGTTAGGTTTAGGGGAAGAGGTGATCAAGAAAATGGATAGATGGAACTCAAGCGATACAGAAGTTATGCGAACCTACATCGTTGTAAAGAAGGTAATGCTATTTTATTTATCACACAGGTGTTCGGTTGTTGAGGTGTGGATATGTGATGATGCATACATCCACTGGGCATCAGAGAGAGCATACAAGGGCGTACGAGCGGCTGGGTCTGTGTCGGGATCGGTTAAGGTTTTGTGGTGGAAAGAATTTAAGGTGGTTATGCTATTGACCAAAAAAGGGTCATTGAAGGCAACAAAGGTGTTAGTGCTGCATGTAGGGGGTAATGATTTGTTGGAGGAAGTGAGCACTGAGATGATGAGTGCTATAGACAAGCAGTTGTTGTGGCATCTGGATAGTCTGTTGCTAGTATGGTCGAAATCTCCCCAAGGTTAGAGTACAGGGGAGGGGAGAATGTAAGGACCGTTGAGGTCGAGGGAAGTGAACAGGGCAATGGCAAACTTCGTGGCGGGCCTTGTAAAGGTGGTGGGTTTGGAGGTAGCTGCAAGGCCAGTTTAAGGCGGTTATTGCCCTTGCTCAAGGTGGAATGGTGCGAGTATAGTGGTGGGGACCTTGTCGGTTTGGCTGTTGGTGGAAGCTGTGGTCTCTCCTGTAGTGTCTCTCATCACATCCCAGTATATGGAGATCTTCCATTATCACAAGCTGGTAACATCTGACAGCTCAGCGGCTGAGCCCAGAATAGAGGTACATTCTCATTCCACATTAAAAAAAAACAAAAAAAACATTTTTTTGCGACCTGACTTCTGTGGTTACAGCTCAACTGCCCTGTACCCCGAGTTCTGTCCACCCATTCTGGCCATAACCAGATGACCGTGGATCGTGAGGAGTTTCAGCTGAGACTAGCAGAGATTTCAGTGCACTTCACTGCTCATTTGGATTATTTTAAACCAGTTATTTTTCAACTTCAGGACAAATTCACAACTTTTTGACCCTTGGGAAAGGATTAGAGCAGCCTCAGTGTGGAGGCAAGGCCCATTCATTGGGTCTCCTGTGAGATTTTATGTTCTTTACATAAAAACCTATTTTCTGCCTCAAAATATTAAAATCCATGGCTTTTTATAAGTATCATTTTTTTCTGACTTTTTTTGTTGGTTTTAAATAGATTTATTATTAGTTTAATAGAGATTTATTATTTAAGATATATTTTAGTTTTTAGTTTAATAGATTATATTTATTAGTATTTAATTCTGCCCCTCACTCTCTATCCCCTCCCCACCACCCAACAAATATAGTTCTGTACCTAGTTTAGACAATCCTATATTTGTATAAGGTCTCTTCTACGGTACTCCCCACCCCCTAATTTATTGGTAAGCAGTGAGTTCTCCATTTAAACTTGTAGACCCCTTTAGGAATATTTTAGGACCCTTGACATATTTAACATCTTAGCGAAGTCGCTTATTTTTAGATCCCTCAGAGCCAAACCTCCCAACGTGAGTGACATCTAGAAGGGGTCAACTGAGAAAGTCCAATCGAGAGGAGCTTCCCAGCTTGAAGGCGAGAAATTTCCCAGGAGAAGAGACACCACGGGTAAGATCTGATAATAGGGAACCCTAGAATGCATCAAAACACGAGTCTGATATGGCATTAACAAATGAAATAGGGCGAGATCTGACTACATGGGGTCCCTGTGTGAGGAAGCTGGGACACTTCCAATACCCAGTAACCTAGGAAATTAAACAACCAAATGCACACCTAATATGGCTAATTATTCAATATTTATTGAATGATTGCATATCTGTATATTAAAATAAGGTCTTTAGTTACATATTTTGGAGAGAGAGCGAGAGCCAGTTGACTACCAGAGAGCGAGAGAGCCAGTTGGACTAGAACCGTAACGAAGCCAGTGCCGTTGGGACTAGAGAGAGAGAGAGCGGGAGCCATGACGAGAATTTGGAGAGGGGGCTTATTGTCCTTTCTACATGTAACTCAGCTTGTATGCCCAGGCCGCGACAGATTTCTCGGGGCCCAGGATTAGACTTTCCACTGGGGCCCCCACCCACGTGTGCAAACTTGTGAGAAGCCCCCCCCTGGTTTCACTTACAACGGCCCCTTCTCACAAACCACCTCTCTTACTCTCCCCCCCCCCTACCCTACACCCCATACTCAATACAACCTGCATTGCTCTGAATGTCTTAACCCTTTGCTGGCCAGAAGGGGCCTGCATGCATTTTCTGCTCCATATGGGTAGAGGAGCTCTTGCAATGTCTCATTCCCATTCCAGGGTTTTGTTGATCAAGCGGGGTGAGGGTTTTGTCAGGGGCCACATGGAGGCGAGCGTAGTGGGTCTGTCCTTCCTTAAATGTACGGGTTATGGATGTGACTAGGAGTTTATGTTGTGCAAAGATGGTAGTGGGGGGAGAGACAGAATAAGTAAGAAAGATGCCCGGATCCCATTACCCTGGACTATGTAGACAGTATTGGTAGAAAACAGAGTCACATCCCAGATAATGGAATCTCTTCCATTATCACAAGCTGGTAACATCTGACCTCACGGCTGAGCACCAGAAATAGGTACATCTCATTCCACATTAAAAAAAACAAAAAAAAACATGTTTTATTTGCGACCTGCCTTCTGTGGTTACAGCTCAACTGCCCTGTACCCGAGTTCTATGTCACCACTTCTGCCATAACCAGATGACCGGGGATCTGTGAGGAGTTTCATCTGAGAGACGTAGCAGAGATTTCAGTCACTTCACTGCTCATGTTGGATTATATTTACAAACAGATTTTATTTTTCAACTTCAGGACAAATTCACAACTTTTTGACCTTTGGGAAAGGATTAGAGCAGCCTCAGTGTGGAGGGCAAAAGGCACATTCATTGGGTCTCCTGTGAGATTTTTGTTCTTACATAAAAACCTATTTTCTGCCCCTCAAACAATATTAAATCCATGGCTTTTTATAAGTATCATTTTTTTCTGACTTTTTTGTGTTGGTTTAAATAGATTATATTTATTAGTTTAATAGATTATATTTTATTAGTTAATAGATTATATTATGTATTTAATTCTGCCCCTCACTTCTATCCCCTCCCCACCACCCAACCAAATATAGTTCTGTACCTAGTTTCGATAATCCTATATTTGTATAAGGTCTCTTCACTGTACTCCCCACCCCTAATTTATTGGTTAAGCAGTGAGTCTCCATTTAAAACTTGTAGAGCCCCTTTAGAGAAATATTTTAGGACCCTTGCACATATTTAACATCTAGCGAAGAGTCGCTTATTTTTAATCCCAGAGCCGAAACCTCCCAACGTGAGTGACATCTAGAAGGGGTCACTGAGAAAGTCCAGATCGAGAGGAGCTTCCCAGCTTGAAGGCATGAGAACATTTCCCAGGGAGAAAGAGACACCACGAGTAAGATCTGATAATAGGGAACCTCAGAATGCATCAAAACACAGTCTGATATGGCAAGTAACGAATGAAATAGGGGCGAGATCTGACTACATGGGGTCCCTGTGTGAGGACTGGGGACACTTCCAAATACCAGTGAACCTATGAAATTAAACAACAATGCACACCTAATATGGCTAATTATTCATATTTTGAATGATTGGCATATCTGTATATAAATAAGGGTCTTTTATTACATATTTGAGAGACGAGTAGCGAGAGCCAGTTGGACTACACGAGATCGAGAGAGCCAGTTGGACTAGAGAGCCAGTAACAGTAGAGAGCGAGAGCCAGTGCCAGTTGGACTAGAGAGAGAGAGAGGCGGGAGCCAGTTGAACGAGAGAATTTGGGAGAGGGGCTTATTTTCCTTTCTACATGTAACTCAGCTGTATGCCCAGGGCCGCAGACAGATTTCTCGGGGCCCAGGATTAGACTTCCACGGGGGCCCCCACCCACTTGTGCAAACTTGTGAGAAGCCCGCCCCCCTGGTTTCACGTTACACGGCCCCCTTCTCACAAACCACCTCTCTTACCTCTCCTCTTACTCTCCCCCTACCTCCTACACCCCTATATCTCAATACAACCTGCATTGCTCTGAATGTCTTAACCCCTTTGCTGCCAGAGGGGCCTGCATGCATTTTCTGCTCCAATTGGTAGAGGAGCCTTGCAAAGTTCTCTCCCATTCCAGGGGTATTTGTTGATCAAGCGGGGTGAGGGTTTGTCAGGGGCCAGCATGGAGCGAGCGTTAGTGGGTCGGTCCTTTCCTTAAATTGTACGGGTTGATGGATTTGACTAAAGAGTTTATGTTGTGCAAGATGGTAGTGGGGTGGAAGAGACAGATAAGTAAGAAAGATGCCCGGATCCATTACCCTGGCTATGTTAGACAGTATTGGTAGGAAAAACAGAGTCACATCCCAGTATATGGAGATCTTCCATTATCACAAGCTGGTAACATCTGACAGCTCAGCGGCTGAGCCCAGAAATAAGGTACATTCTCATTCCACATTAAAAAAAAACAAAAAACATGTTTATTGCGACCTGACTTCTGTGGTTACAGCTCAACTGCCCTGTACCCGAGTTCTATGTCACCACATTCTGCCAAACCAGATGACCGTGGATCTTGAGGAGTTTCATCTGAGACGTTGCAGAGATTTCAGGTCACTTCACTGCTCATTTGGATTATATTTACAACCGGTTTATTTTTCAACTTCAGGACAAATTCACAACTTTTTGACCCTTTGGGAAAGGATTAGAGCAGCCCCTCAGTGTGGAGGGCAAAGCCCATTCATTGGGTCTCCTGTGAGATTTTATGTTCTTACATAAAAACCTATTTTCTCCCCTCAAACAATATTAAATCCATGGCTTTTATAAGTATCATTTTTTTCTGACTTTTTTTGTGTTGGTTTAAATAGATTATATTTATTAGTTTAATAGATTTATTTATTAGTTTAATAATTATTTATTAGTTTAATAGTTATATTTATTATATTTAATTCTGCCCTCACTTCTATCCCCTCCCCCACCACCCAACAAATATAGTTCTGTACCTAGTTTAGACTAATCCTATATTTGTATAAGGTCTCTTCTACTGTACTCCCCACCCCCTAATTATTGGTTAAGCAGTTGAGTTCTCCATTTAAACTTGTAGAGCCCCTTTAAGAGAATATTTTAGGACCCTTGCACATCATTAACATCTTAGCGAAGTCGCTTATTTTTAGATCCCTCAGAGCCGAAACCTCCCAACGTGAGTGACATCTAGAAGGGGTCAACTGAGAAAGTCCAGATCGAGAGGAGCTTCCAGCTTGAAGGCCGAGAACATTTCCCAGGGAGAAAGAACACCACGGGTAAGATATGATATAGGGAACCTCAGAATGCATCAAAACACAGTCTGATATGGCAAGTAACAGAAGAAATAGGGGCGAGATTGACTACATGGGGTCCCGGTGTGAGGAGCTGGGACACTTCCAACTACCAGTGAACCAGGAAATTAAACAACCAAATGCACACCTAATATGGCTATTATTCAATATTTATTGAATGATTGGCATACTGTAATATTAATAAGGGTCTTTAGTACATATTTTGAGAGAGAGAGCGAGAGCCAGTTGGACTACACAGAGAGCGAGAGAGCCAGTTGGACTAGAGAGCCAGTAACAGACGAGACGCGAGAGCCAGTGGCCAGTTGGACTAGAGGAGAGAGAGCGGAGCAGTTGAACGAGAGAAAATTTGGAGAGGGGGCTTATTGTCCTTTCTACATGTAAACTCAGCTGGTATGCCCAGGGCCGCAGACAGATTTCTCGGGGCCAGAATTAGACTTTCACTGGGGCCCCTACCCACGTTGCAAACTTGTGAGAACCCCGCCCCCCCTGGTTTCACTTACACGGCCCCCCTCTCACAAACCACCCTCTCTCTCTCCCTCCCCCCTACACCTCCTACACCTATTCTCAATACAAACTGCATTGCTCTGAATGTCTTTAACCCCTTTGCTGCCAGAGGGGCCGCAGCATTTTCTCTCCATATGGTAGAGGACTCTTGCAATAGTCCTCCCATTCCAGGGGTATTTGTTGATCAAGCGGGGTAGGGTTGTCAGGGGCCAGCATGGAGCGAGCGTTAGTGGGTCTGTTCCTTTCCTTAAATTGTAGGGTTTATGGATTGACTAAGGAGTTTATGTTGTGCAAGATGGTAGTGGGGGTGGAATAGAACAGATAAGTAAGAAAGATGCCCGGGATCCATTACCCTGGCTATGTTAGACAGTATTGGTAGGGAAAAACAGAGTCGGTATGCTCTTCAGAGTTTGAGGCCAGATTAATTTAAGGTGTCATTTTCTTGGGCCTTTCTCTGGGCCATAAGGGTGAGAGCGAGATGATGGCGGCTGAAAAAAGGGGTCTGTGGGTTTAAGAGGAAGATGTTTATGGTGGGATCAAGGAAGGTTATCTTTCTAATAAGGAGGTCCAAGACTGATAAAAAAAGGCCAGGGTAAGTGTTGTCACGGGGAACTGAAAGGGAGTCCTATCTGCCGGCTAAGTTAGCCAGTGAATTCCGGGAGTACAGGCTGGAGTTGCGGGGTCTTTTCCTGGTACCCATGCCTCCCTTTCGAGCGAAGTTTCAGTTCATAAGGGTTTTGGATGTGTATGGAGGGTTAAAATCTGGAACGGAGGACAAGCTCTCACTCATTTAGAATTGGTACTGCGTCTGAGGCCGCAAGGTTAGGTTTAGGGGAAGAGTTGATCAAGAAAGTGGGAAGATGGAACTCACAGCGATACAGGAGTTATGCGAGACCTTCATCGGTGTAAAGAAAGGTAATGCTATTTTATTTATCACACAGGTGTTCGGGTTGTTGAGGTGTGGATATGTGATGATGCATACATCCACTGGGCATCAGAGAGAGCATACAAGGGCGTACGGGAGGCGGCTGGGTCTTTGTCGGGTTAAGGTTTTGTGGTGGGGAAGAGATTTAAGGTGGTCATTGCTATTGAAGAAAAAAGGGTCAGTGCAGGTTTAAAGCTGCATGCGAGCAAGTGCATCGTGAACCTCCCTTCACCGAGTTCTATTCTTGCCTGAACGTACACCACGGAATATTATTTCTCTCCCATTTCCCCACGTTGAGGTTGTGCTCGTCGCTTTCTTTTTGGCCGAGATTAGTGAACAGGAGTAGAGGCAGAGGGGTCTCCGATTCCTGTGAGGAGCAAGAGGGCTGCAGACAGGCTGTGTGAGATGCAGGTGAATAAGAGGGCAAAAGAGAGACCCATTTTCAGGGTGATAAAGAGCAGCTTAATTCTGTGCTAAATCTCCTTTTTTTGTGTAAGCCATTTCTGTGCAGCAAAACAAGTAAAACTTTTTTTTTAAAGTCATTTGACGTATATGGGAAAAATGAGCTTAGGCGAGTGTGATGTGGTTAGCGCGGCGGCGAGCGTCATGTGTGTGTGGGCAAGAGGGAGAGTAAGGGTGGACGAGCAGGGATGGGCAAAAACTTTAAAAAACCTCCAGGGGTGTCCCTGCTCAAAAAAGGTAACAAAGTCCAATGCACATCCACTATGAAAAAAAATATTTTTTTTCTTTCCATGTCTTTTCTTCTATTCAGTATGGGATATTTAGTTCAATCTTTTGGCCAAAATATAATCAAGCTGCAACCACATCAAGGATATATAGATATACACACAAATTATTTATCTAATTACCATCTCCTTGGTATATCTGAGTTCATAAGGCACAACCCATCCCTTAAATTATGGTGAATCTGTTTACAGCAGGGGTGCGCGGCACTTACAGCATTAAATTAAATGTCAGGGGAGCACGCGGGAGGCCTGCAAACGCACTTCACTGGTCTCCGGCTCCTTCTGGTGACGCAGTGGAGTCACATGCCACTTTGCCATGGCAACGTGATGTTCTGCGCCAGACAAAAAAGGGTAAGAGGAGCAGACAGGGGGCGCGAGCAGGCTAAAAGGTTTTTCGCATCCCTGGTTTAGAGTATTTAAGTCAGTATGTTGGCTGTGCAACATCTTACGGGTCACATATGGAGTGTTTGTGGAGTTAAATTAAGAGATGAAGAATACAAGAATCCCGCCCCTTTCCCCCCCCCCCCCAAGGTTTGTTTGGAAGGTCAAGCTAGAATTCAAAGGTCTCCGACGGCTGGTGGGACTCTTGTGCGGTTCTGGTATGGATGAAGGTAGGGTAAGCAGTGCCACACTCTCACCCACATGTCTTTAGTGATCATTTCACACAACGGAAAAGGGCTGAATAACCCAGGCAAGAGAAGACTGGCACTCCTAGCCTACAAAAGGAAAATGGCATATGTCATTCTCTTACAAGACACTCACATTAGTACGTCAAGCCATCCAAAGTATTTTGATAAGCAGTATAGGCAGTGGTACCTCTCCTCTGCCAGTGTCAAGAAAAGAGGAGTAGCAATATTGCTTAATAACAGATTCCTATTCGTGATAGAACATGTTAAAAGGGATAGAGATGGGAGATTCCTAATTTTAGTGGGTAAACTACAGGGTCAATACGTAACTCTTGCTACCATCTATGTCCCTTGCGAACATGATTCTAAAAATTTTACGTCCTTCAATACACTAGGCAGGGTAGCAAAAGGTCACACAATCCTTGCAGGGGACTTCGATGTAGTGCTAGACCCTGAACTTGATAGTTCGGCCAAGTCCAAAAGAGTAAAGAAGAAAAGCACAGATAAGTTCCTACGTAGTCTTAGAGACAACCAACTATCTGATATCTGGAGGGAACTTCACCTGAGAGACAAGGGTTTCACATTTTACTCACACCCCCATGACAGCTATAGTAGAATAGACTACTTCTTTGTTTCTAACAGACTGGCCCAAAGATCTCAAAGATCTACGAAACTCTGATCCATGATATTTCATGGTCAGATCACGCACCTATAGAACTCAGGGGCTCCCAAATTAATCTAGACAGAGCAGGAGCAAACTGGAAACTAAATAGGTCAATCATTAAAATCCAGAGGTATCTCAGAATCTCAAGGTGGAGATAGAGCAATACATCAGAATCAATGTAGACAGTGTAGAGTCACGGCTAATACTTTGGGAAGCCTATAATGCAACACTCAGGGGCACATATCAATATAGCAGCAGGGCGTAAGAAGCAAAGAGGTTAAATTGACTCAGGGCTGGAGCGCACACACACACCGCTACACGACGTGCGTGCACTTTCGTGCGCGCGCGTTCGTCACCGACCCCTTGCGGCCAATGGTAGTGTTCAGTTTTGAAACTACCATTGGCTGCAGAGCACGGCGTCGCCGCTGCTGCAGTCGCTGGAGTCTTTCAAAACTGTGATCCCAGGCTGCAGCAGCGCGACGTCACCTTCTGCAGCCAATCAATGTCCAGACGTTTACATTGATTGGCTGCTGAAATTGAGAAGGCTGGGGACGGGGAAGGCTGGGACAGGGGGGGAGGCTGGGATGGGGGGGGACACTGGTTCCCAATATAAAGTTTACAGCGAATTAACTGGTAAAAGTGTTTGAGTTTCTGTGGATATTTGGCGGTGGTTCAGCATAATGATAGCCGCAGCCAGTGAAACGGTTGATAGAAACAGACAGTGTCTGAATGTACATGAGCTGGGCAGCAGGACGGCACAGCTCTGCTAATCTGCCACAGAGAAATACGGCAGCTCCCCCGCTCGCTTGCGGATCATTCCGTCGTCTGGGGATGATTAGATTAGAAACAGAATTTGGTATGTGTGCCAGATGGAGAAGTTAACAAGTCTAGTGAATGACTGGCGATAAATTCCAAAGAGTCTGGACGCCCTGGTTGGCCCAGACAGACATCCCAGTAGTAATAGGACTGGGTAACTGGGGCGCTCCCTTAGTGATATAATCCGTTTA
>WSYH01000989.1:0-78203 GCA_036426205.1 Ascaphus truei | reverse complement strand
TAATCAGATGAATAAAGGAATAAGACATCCCAGTAGTTAATAGGACTGGGTAACTGGGGCGCTCCTTAGTGATATAATCCGTTTAATACAGATAGAATAAAACGGAATAAGACATCCCAAGTAGTGATATGACTGGGTAACTGGCGCTCCCTTAGTGATATAATCCGTTAATACAGATAGATAAACGGAATAAGACATCCCGTAGTGAATGCGCCGTCCCGGTTTTGCTATTATGCTCCAGATGCGTTCTCCTTTGACTAGAAGCAGGAATACCCAGCGGTTTGTCGGGCTCTCAAAAGGAGACTGTTCAGGCCAGAAATATAAAAACTAGACCATCTAAACACTTTCTCCCCCCACAAATCCCACCTTTTCCCCCCTCTTTTGTTTTATCTGTACCAAGCGTTGTGTTAATACTACTTACATATGTTACTGAATGTGATGAAATACGTATTATCTATGCAAATTTTTTTTTTAAATCAATAAAATGTAAATAAAAAAAAAAAGGATTGTAAGCTCCCTGGAGTACAGTTATTAGAACCAGTCGGTCCTACACTACAACATTTTTTGTACTGTAACCTGCTTTAAAAAGACAGAGAACCCTCTGCTCTTCCAGTCGCCTCCACCTTTTCCGGGAAACTCGCCCGTGCATTTCTGACAATGGGACGAGGAGTTTTCTAAGGGGCCGTGCCTATAGTGCCGTCGTTGGCCACGTCACCCTTTCGCGTTAAGTTCGTTTCGCCGGCGGCGGGGTCGCGGTATTCCGGCAATTTGATTTGTTCATGGGCCGTCACGTGACGGTGACGACCCTTGAAAACACATTTGCCGGCGTCAGAGTGCGGCGGCAATGTTTTGTTTTTGGGCGACGTTCGCGTCGCCGCACTATAAGCGCGGCCTAACCAGGAGTTCTCGATATATTTTGTCCCCGAAACGTTGCGGTTACATCACTCCTCTCTCACTGCCACTTATCAGGCCAGCTTCAATTCTAGTCCTTCTATTAAATCTGCGTCTCTTGTTTTTTGTAGTCTGGACCCATAAGGATTTGAAAGTGTTGAATGTACAGTAATACAACTACATGTTTCCTTTGTTTCGTTCCTAAGTTCACAAGCAAGTCACAGTTTGCCATTTGATCACAACAAAAGCTACGGCTTAAATCAGGAGTTTGCAAGTGATGTTTCAAGCATTACATCAATGTCATTGCAAAGTCATTTAATATGCTATCTGTGCAATTCTCTAACATCATGGATTCCCGCCATGCTATGACCGTATCACACAGCCCGCTTCACCGCGGTGTGGTGTATTTTGAACTGAAAGCGCGTGCGAACGACAAAATCTCCTTTCGCGAAATATTATTAGCCCTTTCAGGGATTGGCCACATGTTTGGTGGGGCAGGATGCAAATTGGGGGGAGAATGCAGGAGCTATTTTGTGACTGACTGTTGGCCAAATGTTCACATCTTTAAAGTTTAAGACCCTCTGTTATCCTTCTCAACCCCACCTGAAATATAAAGTGTTGGGGCCAATTATGGCCTGGTTTTTACATCTTTGCATGTTCAGTAATATGACTCCTTTCGCTGCCAGGGGGGGCCCCCTGGCGTGATGGGAGTTAATGTCAAATGGCTATGGAGCAGTATTTGTTACACCTGGAATATCAGTCCATTGAACGGCATTAGTATCAAACACCGAAATTCAATACGAATTAAGATCGGTTTGGAGTACACTAAAGCAGAAGGATTAACCACCATTCACTCACTTTACCCTAGGTGAAACTGCATCTGTAAAAAGGTTATTGCCCAGATTGGGTGTGTATTTCTAAAAACTAAAAGTACTTTAAACTAAAAAAAAAAAAACCTTTAAATATTGGAATCCATTTCTGAAAGTCTCCGGCCTGTAAACCGATTTTATCGCAGCAATCAACGCACCCTTTTTCCTACTACATTTATATACATATATTTTTGGAAGCTTTTTTGGAAACAAGGCCCCCCCCAGAACTGAACTCGAAACACCCAGGTTCCCGGGATATTTATTTTTGAAATTCCACTACGACAGTGTGATCCGAGAGAAAAAATATGGCCCTGCGGTCAGCCATTAAAAGCTGTGACATCATCGCGAGGGGACATTGCATTGGAAGACCCAGCGGCCATCCTTATTCTCTCACCAAATATATCTCGGCAATCCGGGGAATCCTAGCGCCGAGTGTCGCAGGCCGTTTGGAGGAGCCCCGGGTTAACATGGGGTTGGCGCTGTAACATTGATACCACCAGACCCCAGGCATTCCACAAATACCACCGCCGAACTCCGTACTTCTGCTCCTGGGCGATCACATGACCAGGCTCCGATATCGGCCCTGCTTCGGTTTTCGGGCTGGTTGCTCCATCTGAGAAAACGAGCGAGTGCCCACAATGTCCCTGGCAATCATAAGGGCCTCAGGGCGTGCCAAGAACATTATTAGGGCACTATAACAGTTCATCTAATTGACATGCCCTATGTATCCAAGAACTTTGCTCCAATTTGGTCCCATATGCCCCAGCTTTCAGCTTGGGGAGCGCCCGAGGCGTAAGAGGGGCGCAGAATATGGATGGGTTTCGGATGCTACGTCTCTATGCACGTAATTCGCACCACAAAATCCACCAGTGGTTCTAGTCCAGGGGTGGCCAACTCCAGTCCTCAAGGGCCACCAACGGGTCAGGTTTTCAGGACATCCTGCTCCAGCACAGGTGGCTCCAGTCAGAGTGAGTTGGCTACCCCTGTTCTGTCTATCTATCTCTATAGCAGATACAATTTCTTCCATTTGAAACCCGCACTTCTCCCGCGTTAATATATACACCCCCCCCCCCAAGAAGAGTTTCATCTGCACAAAGGTTTTGCACTGCGGGCGGTGCCCTAAGTTTTGCAGTCGGGAGACTTTGAAACACAATCTATTAATCGAAGGAGGAAACGAGTCTCTCTTCTGCACAAATCAATGGAAAGACCGTGTTGATGGACTGAAAAGTAGCAGTCCCTTCCCGCCAGCCAGAGGAAGTAAGGCACAGATAGTATTAGGGTCTGCACACTACCATGGATATACCTCTTCACTGTGCTACGGCGCCTTCCTAAACAAGGTACGGATTGTCCAGCACCGCAACCCCTGCTGCTACACCACCATCTGCATTGTTCTATGGCTTTGGTCCTCAGGAGGTGGCCGACCCGTTCATTCAGTCTCGTTTCTTTACCTTGCCTGAGAAAGAGAACCAAGGATTAAGCTAGTTCTGGACGATGTTTAGTCGCTCATTTAACTAAACAGTGCAACTCCATAAGACCTCTTCCGACCAGGGGCGTTATGAGTACTTCTGGTTGTCAGTGGTATGTCTTGTGAAGTAGCATTTCTTAGTAACCGTGGGGAAACATCACGATTATTCCTACTGCTAAAGATTAACCTAGGGTCTGCTATTTAATTCCTACATGGGTTTCAATTCACTTATTGTAAGTAAAACATCCCAGAAAAAAACCAAGCATCAGGGACCTTGAGGTACCCCTTGGACTCTGCTCCTAATTTCACACTGAAACCCCGTGGTAAGTTAAAGTTAAGGCAGTGTAAATGTATATGGTACAGATGGTATAAACTGCAAAATGTCGAAATAATATTTTAAGTCTTTAAATGTTATCAAAAATTACCTTATAATAAGCTAGTGGCCTTTCTACTCAAATGTTTTCTGATCTGGCCCCATGGGAGAACCAGTTTAAAGGGCACTACTCGACAGAATAACGTGATTGGAATACGGAACTCATGTTCGCAATATGCTACAGATTATTGACATAGTATTACTTTCTTCTTGAAGTCTCTGCATGATTGCAATCCTTATCAAAGTTCAACACAATAATATACCCTTGGGGATATGCGGACAGTGACAGTAATGCCACCCAGCAGCTGCTTTAGCTCACACTGCTAAGCTGATGCCTAGAAAATGAGTGCTTGTGGTTTCTAGTCCTGTTGGTTTGACAGCAGTACACTATTCCTATCACTAGGTGCCTTAGGCTTGTCAACTCTATACTGTATACTCTTATAAAATCCTTTTGGGAAGTGTGGGACGTGACTCATTTAAATATATACTTTGCATAGTCATTACTATCTCCCAGCGTACGCAGGTGTGCTCCTTATGACCACAGGTGTCTACAAGTTATTTGGAGGGAGGTTTAAGGGGATAACACCCACACACAACACACACATTTAAAGGAATCCGCGGAACAGATTTGTCCAGTTAGAAAAATAAAAATAAATGCAACTAAATCTGTATTTCTGAAGTGGATTTGAATTCAACCGAAAATTTTGCCATGTCTAGTGAAGAATGGGAACACTACTATCGGTTACAAAGCAGCGAGACAATACTTTAATATCATAAAGGCCTATTTATCATCTTTTGTTATCACTATAGTGTGTACTAACGGTGCTTTATAGAAGTATTGATCTTATGGATAACTTATGACATCAGTACATTGATAAAGAGATATAGATAGAGCTCTCTCTCCCTCCATTATAGCTAGTTTGGTGTTATTTGAGTCTATTTCAGACACACACTTTTAGAACACAATCCCCACACTGGAACGCGCTAATTTCAGCATCAGGTTCTTTCCCCGACCCCAATATACTGGTAAAATATGCATATTGCCATCCCTCTCCACTATGAAACAAAAATGGCGGTTTCAATATGTGGGATAATTGGAAGGGACAACGTTCATTATAGCCCCTAATTGGTCCACACACAAAGGATTTAATACCAGGAAACGCCACTTCTATCGGTAACAATCTCAGGAAGAGGAGCTGAAATTAACGCGGTTCTGCTCAGTGACCCCCACTGCTGTCTCAACCTGAAGAACTAAAATGACACACAGACACAACCAAACAGACAGACACAGCAGACAGACACACAGACGACAGACACACAGACAGCAGACACAGACAGACAGACAGACACCAGACAGACACCCAACACACGGGCCCCTACCTCACAACCTCCAAGATCCCCATTTCAGAAATGCAGTCTTTATTCCCAGCATGCCCTGCTTTAAGAAGGCAGTTCTTCACAGGCTGAGGCTTAATCTTATCCTCAGTATATAAGAGGTCCGCTCGGCGGTCTCCAACCTTTCCAACACTTCCTTCATCTCCTCTCCATACACACCAAAAATATACAACACCATAATGAAAGAAAGGCAAATCACAGTGTAACATCCACACAAACCCAAATACTAACGAGATCTTATACCAACCTCACAAAATGCAGGAGCTTAATCACAACATGGACAAATCTATGTAAAAACTGCCTAGTTCGACCTGCCACACAACTCATACACAAACCATAAAAATAGAAAAATGATCAACAATACACGACGCACAGCTAAATACACATTGTTCCCTGAAAGAAAGGTAAAAATACAACGGTAAGGTCGTCTCCACATGTCTCACTAATACAGTATTCTCATAGGCGACCTCGGCAGGACGATGGCCTGGGACACAGGATCATGTTGGCTTCAGTACACTGGTCGGCTGATCGCCCGAGAAACGATGTGTTATCCTGGACTTTAGGCCGGCTTATAGTGGTGTGCGACGGCGACGCAACGGTAGCGTCACCATCGCCGCTAGCGAAAGTTGTAATTCGTTTGCGCGACGTCGCGGGCGACCATGTCTTTGATTGGTTCAGAGGCTGTCACGTGTGGCGACAGCCTCTGAAATCAAATTTGACGCTTCCAAATTTCGCGTCGCTGCCAATAATTCGTTTTTTGTCCATGTCGCCAGCACTATAATGCAACCTTAACGCAGTTAACGGGTACCATCACTATTGTGTTTCTACCTGCACTGCCGTCCTATCCAGCACAACGGCAGGATGTGTGAAAACTGAACCCCTGACAATGTGTAAACTTCAACAAAATGATAAGACATTAGGCACTTTAAACGTATTATATCCAGTGCAGTGTTCATTCATTATAATATTATACCATACGATCTATATCAAATAAGTAATTTCAAAATAAGGCTCACAATACTACCCTGGAAGACATGCAATGACGAGCCGTAAGCGCTATTTTATTTGTATTGACAAACTGTACACGTACACTCTCACGTTTTGTTTTTACTAGCACTTACATACATTGTTTCCCCATTGAATGCTTTACCACCTACACCCACGATATCAGGGCTGTGCTGACCAGTCATAGCATTTAGGTAAAGGGGTACGAGCCCCAACATAAAAAAAGCAGATCAGGAGAATATTTAGACTTCCAGAAATGGAACGAGCCACGAAACAGGAAATCAGAAAGGATCCCAAAAGATGGGGGAAAATAAACTAAACCAGTCCCCCCTAGGGCAAAGTGTACTAATGGCAGTGACATGGTTAAGGGGTCATCCCTCTAGGGCAAAGGTACTAATGGCGGACATGGGTTAAGGGTCAGTCCCTCCTAGGGGCAATAGTACAATGGCAGTGACAAATGGTTAAGGGGTCAGTCCCCTACGGGCAAAGTGTACTATGGCAGTGACTGTTAAGGGGTCAGTCCCTCCTAGGGGCAAAGTGTACTAATGGCAGTGACATGGTTAGGGGTCAGTCCCCCTAGGGGCAAGGTGTACTAAGGGCAGTGACAGGGTTAAGGGGTCAGTCCCCTAGGGGCAAAGTGTACTAATGCAGTGACATGGTTAAGGATCAGTTCCTCCCTAGGGGAAAGTGTAACTAATGGCAGTGACATGGTTTAAGGGGACAGTCCCTCATAGGGCAAAGTGTACTAACGGCAGTGACATGGTTATGGGTCAGTCCCCCCTAGGGGCAAGTGTACTAATGGCAGTGACAGGTTAGGGGTCAGTCTCTCCTAGGGGCAAAGTGTACTAATGGCAGTGACATGGTTACGGGGTCGTCCCTCCTAGGAGCAAAGTGTACTAATGGCAGTGACATTGTTTAAAGGGGTCGTCCCTCCTGGGGCAAAGTGTACCTAATGCAGTGACAGGGTTAAGGATCAGTCCCTCCTAGGGGCAAGATGTATAATGGCAGTGACAGGGTTAAGGGGTCAGTCCCTCCTAGGAGCAAATGTACTAATGGCAGTGACATGGTTAAGGGGTCAGTCCCCCTAGGGGCAAAGTGTACTAATGGCAGTGACATGGTTAAGGGTCAGTGCCTCCTAGGGCAAAGTGTACTAATGGCAGTGACATGGTTCGGGGTCAGTCCCTCCTAGGAGCAAAGGTACTAATGGCAGTGACATGGTTTAAGGGTCCAGTCTCTCTAGGGGCAAAGTGTACAATGGCAGGACATGGTTCAGGGGTCAGTCCCTCCTAGGAGCAAAGTATACTAATGGCAGTGACATGGTTAAGGTCAGCCCTCCTAGGAGCAAAGTGTACTATATGGCAGTGACAGGGTTAAGGGGCCAGTCTCTCCTAGGGGCAAAGTGTACTTATGGCAGTGACAGGGTTAAGGGGTCCAGTCCCTCCTAGGGGCAAAGTGTACTAATGGCAGTGACATGGTTAAGGGGTCAGTTCTCTCCTAGGGGCAAAGTGTACTTATGGCCAGTGACAGGGTAAGGGGTCAGTCCCTCCTAGGGGCAAGTGTACTAATGGCAGTGACATGGTTAAGGGGTCAGTCCCTCCTAGGACAAAGTGTACTAATGGCAGTTGACAGGGTTAAGGGGCCAGTCCTCCTAGGAGAAGAAGTGTACTTATGGCAGTGACAGGGTTAAGGGGTCAGTCCCTCCTAGGAGCAAAGTGTACTTATGGCAGTGACAGGTTAAGGGGTCCAGTCCCTCCTAGGGGCAAAGTGTTACTAATGGCAGTGACAGGGTTAAGGGGCCAGTCCCTCCTAGAGCAAAGTGTACTTATGGCATGTGACAGGTTAGGGGTCAGTCCCTCCTAGGGGGCAAAGTGTTACTTATGTGCAGTGACAGGGTTTAAGGGAAAGTCCCTCCTAGGGCAAAAGTGTATTAATGGCAGTGACAGGGTTAAGGGTGTCAGTCCTCCAGGGGCAAGTGTACTTATGGTCAGTACAGGGTTAAGGTGTCAGTCCCTCCTGGGGCAAGTGTACTTATGGCAGTGACAGGGTTTAAGGTCAGTCCTCCTAGGGGCAAAGTGTACGATGGCAGTGACATGGTTAGGGGTCAGTCCATCCTAGGGGCAAAGTGTACTAATGGACAGTGACATGTGTAGGGGTTATACCTGGGTTGGATGTATGCCTTTTTTAACCCAATATGACACCTTTAAGTATTTTAAGTTATTAGTACACACGATGAGGGGAGATGTGGGAGGGGGTTTGATTTTCTTCTCCTTCTGTCTATGTCAACTGCTGTGTCAACAAGATTTTGCACAGAAAAGACCCCTCTTTCCCCTCTCCTTTACTGGCTCCTGATAAGGACAGGGTGGGTTAGGGAAGAAAATACGATTGACAAACACTTTCCCCAATCAGAGGCCCCCAAGAAATGGACGTAGGCCCGTAAATAGTGGGCGCGCGAGCCTGTGCGAACGCTTGTCATGTGACGCACTATTTTCGTGTGTACGTTCCGTGCTGCTGTGAGCGTTTTGGAAGGTACTTGTGGTGTGTGACTGGGAAGCTGTGTGTGTGTGGTGTATGCGTGTGTATGCAACTTCACACACAGACACACACACACACACACCACACGCAGACTCTGAACTAGCGCGTGAATACTTACTTTTGGAGTCTTCCTCCCCCGATCGCCCGGCTCCATGCTGCGCGCGTGCGGCCCTAGCCTACAATGGCTGGTTAACCACGGCCAATTATATAGAAGTGCCGCGCGCGCAGCAAGCACGCCCACTATATTACGGCCTTATACGGTTTTCTCTTGAATACTTTTACAAACTCTACGTCTTAGATTAGTTTAAGAAAACAAAATTTTTTTACAAAAGGTTGTGTTGGGGGCCACCTCCAGAACGTGGGATTCCACCTTAAGTGTAGAGCAGACCCTACACATAAAGAGACTGGGATACCGTGTTTACAAGGGGGTCAAGAAGGAAGCCTTCCCAAACACAAATTCATCAATAGAACGTTGTTTGGGGCCGTCGATCCTATTCCTTACCTCTCCTTCCCTCTGGTTTTCAGCACAAACCGTTCAGGTGTCGCAATGGCTTACTTAACGACCCCATCTCCTTCTTCCCCTGGTGAAAAGGTTCAAAAATAACGTCAAAATATATACTTTCTAAACAACCATCCAACCCTGCAGCCATCTTTGTTCTCCCGCAAGTGCTGACAAAAGTAGGGGGGGGGGGGGAAGTTTTCCCACCCCTGCACTAAGATCATGGAAGAGCGCCCAACCGCGAAGAGAACCCTGCAGTCACCAATAGGAACGGTGATGTCATGTGGAAATGACAAAGCGCTTTCTATATGGCCACCTGGACTAAGGTTACCTAATCCCCCCCCCCCCCTCCGGCCCGTTAACCGCTCTAGGAAAATAATTATTGCCCTGGAAATTTACATGCGATATTTTCAATGTGTAGGATAAAGTGAACTAAGGACCCTGGCGTTTAATAGTTTTACACATAGCTCAGTGACGACCGTTTTAAAAAAAGAACGTGGGTATTTTTCAGCAGAAATCCCGGCTGCTCATTTTTTGTAAAGAAAAATAAATCTTTTTTTTCTCTTTTCTTTAACATGGTGAAAACAGGGGACCCCCTGAAGCGCGTTATTGTCACTCGGGGACCCCGGCTTCTGACATACTTACCGGTGAAATGACCCCTTTAACATTTTCCATGGGGTTAAAAATAATAAAATATAATACATTGGAGGTGTTTTACAAGCTCTAAACCATGTCTTGTTGATAAACTGTTTGCCCATCACACCAAGTGTCCCGCTTTGCGCTGTTCCTTTGTTGAAGCTAATAAATTGCTTTCACGTACTTGACAACAATAATATAAAACCATGGTGCCTTTCACGGGCCCTTGCAGCAAACAAGGGTACGTGTATCTTATTGGCACGAATTATACTTCTGAGTTACCTGTATTTTTAAATACATTTTCATAACTTCTAATTCCACACGGAAACAAAGCATCTTTTGTGGGTTTTTTTATTGTTATAATCTTTATCAATGTCTTGTGTTGCAGACTCCATCCCCCCAAATTAATCGTATCTCAGCTGTTTCTGTCTGTCAAAGTCCATTTTGATGCGATTAGTCACAGCGATCTGCTTGAATCGACTGAAGCGCGCGCGTATTAATGCGTCCCATGAATGAAGCTCGTCCCCTAATATGTAACGGGCTTATTTCTAGGATACGCCCCAGGGTGCGCGCGTGGGGTGTCCTGGCGGCCCTCCTCCGCAGCAGTGCAACCTTGTGGACTCCGGCAGCGTGCGACGGGGATGCGTGGCCATGACGTCAGCACTTGCGTGGTTCTCCTCATTGGGCTGACCGCCCACCGCACGTGGCCACGCTCTGTTCGCCACAATATGAGACAAAATCCTTTTTTGTAAAATGTAGTCGTGCATCACGGCACTTGGGCCGGCTCCACCAGTGGCCATGCCTTGTGTGCGCGCACCCGTTGCGCCACTTGCCGGCCCGCCTAATGAGCCAATCACACAGAGTTTTTCATATGACCACCTTAGGCTGCCCCTTTATTGCGGCAAACCCCAGGTCCCTGCGCTTTCATTTCGCATCTCCTGAGCCGGCATTGGATTGTTCAAATATAAACAACAGCCTTGAAAAGGACAAGAGGCGACGTCTTAACGTAAAAATGTGCGACCAGCGCGGCGTCTCATAACACTTACATAATCTAGCCGAGTACAGCCTGTTAACGTGTCTCGACTCGGTCACAGCTTCCGTCTGCCCGGCAAGGAACGTTCCCCCGAGTCCCCGTGGCTGGCTCACTCTTGTCTGGACCTTCTTGGTACCGGACCAGCTGGTTGCAACTCGGGCATTTCCCGCTTGGTACCTTTCCATCATCATCGCCAGGGCTTCCCAAATTCTGAAAGGGACCGGCCGCGCATGAAACCCAACCGTACCGTCCTATTATTAAGAGACTCCAACCCAACCTCGATGCTACGTTACCAAGTTTCCTACTGTTGCCGATTCACAAGATGCCCCCCGCTGATATAATACCGAGGACCTGTGTTTTGTTGGCATGGACTGGACAGGAGGAGGAAAATCCCCTAACTGCTGCGATAAATCTAAATCACTGTCTCCCAACCTTTCTGACCCTGGCTTCCCAGCAATAAATATCTCCCGAACCCCCTAATGCAGCGATTCCCAACTCAGGGTCAGGCATTGCAGTCTCAGGGTTCCTCCTATGACCCACAACCCCCCCTCCCCCCCCCCCCACCCCCCCGTTTGGTGGGGTTTTTTTGTGATGTCATTTTTGTGGGTGGATTGAGAGACAGGGGGTAAATTGACTGAAGGTAGGGGCGAGTGGAGAAGAGAGGGGGGCATGAGGGAGTGCGTGAGGAAAAGAGGGATAAGAGTGAGACGCAAGGGATAAATACATGTGAGGTCTGAGGAGGAAAGTGAGAGTTAAGTGAGACGGATGGGAGAGAAATCCATGGGTAGAGGGTGGGAAAATGTTGTGATTTACCCCGTCGAACCAAATAGGTCTAAATCCTTCAATGTTCCTCCAAACAAAAAGGTTGGAAATAACTGGCCTAATGAATAAATCTCATCACTGACTCGTCAACTAACGCTAACAGACTGAGAGTGATCCCAGGCAGTATAGTCTCCTGAGCTCCGTTGGGGGAACACACCCTTTATATCCCCCAAACTGCTTCTTAGCGTGTGCAGGCAGCATGGGGGGTTCGCCTGTCACTCAATGCGGATTGTCTAAAGTCACGTCCCACACTGTCGTTTTCCCCCCCCGTGCTGAAGAAGATATTTGAACCCCAATTATTTGAAGTCGCTGGGAGTCCTTTTCCCAGCATATTGAATAAGGCTTGAGGTAAATACCTGGGCAAAGCATTAATTTATGGGAAAAATCCGTTGATAAAGACCCCTCATAAAAAGGAGTTGTTTCCGCTACTCACTTTATTTTTTTACCCTCCACCAACTCTGGGACCCGCTCTGAGAATACTTCCACTGAATGTACAGCCTGTTTACCTCCACCCAACCTGGGACCCGCTCTGAGATACTTCCCCGAATGTACAACAGCCGGTTACCTCCACCCAACTCTGGGACCCAGCTCTGAATACTTTCCCACTGAATGTAACAGGCCGGTTACCTCCACCCCACTCCTGGGACCCGCTCTGAGATACTTCCCACTGAATGTAGCAGCCGGTTACCTCCACCCAACTCTTGGACCCGCGAAGATCTTCCCACTTAATGTACAGACCGTACCTCCCCACCCCTCCACCCAAGCGTTGGGACCACGCTCTGAGATACTTCCCCCACTGAATGTCAGGCGGTTACCTCCACCAACTCTGGACCCGCTGAGGAGATACTTCCCACTGACATGTAAAAAGTACACCGTTACCTCCACCCCACTCTGGGACCCGCTCCCCCTGTGAGATTACTTCCACTGAAGGTAACACCGTTTTACCCTCCAACCCAACTCTGGGACCCGCCTCTGGATACTTCCCACTGAATGGTACAGAAAGCCCGGTTTAACCTCCACCCAACTCTGGGTACCCCGCTCTGATATACTTCCCACTAACTACCGCCTTTTACCTCCACCCACTCTGGGACCGACCCGCTCTGAGATACTTCCCACTGAATATACGCTGGTTCCCTACACACAACTCTGGGACTCACTCTGAGATACTTCCCGGCTGACTGTACAGTTTTTCCGGTTTTTACCGCACCACCCAACTCTGGACTCGCTCTGAGATACTCCCACTGAATATACAGCTGGTTACCTCCACCCAACTCTGGACTTCGCTCTGATATACTTCCCACGAATCTACAGCTGGTTACCCCATCACCCCCTCTTGGACTCGCTCTGAGATACTAACTTCCCCCTGAATGTACAGCCGTACCTACACCCAACTCTGGGACTCGCTCTGAGATACTTCCCACTGAATATAAGCCGGTTACCTCCACCCAACTCTGGGACCACGCGCTGAGATACTTCCCACTGAATGACAGCCGGTTACCTCCACCCAACTCTTGGGACCGCTCTGATGATACTTCCCACTGAATGTACAAGCCGGTTACCTCCACCCAACTCTGGGAGACCCGCTCGAGATACGTCCCACTGAATGGTACAGCCGGTTACCGTCCACCCAACTCTGGGACCCTCTCTGAGATACTTCCCACTGGGATGTACGCCGGTTTACCTCCACCCAACTCTGGGACCCGCTGAGATACTTCCCATGAATGTACAGCCGGTTCCACTTCACCCAACTCTGGGACCCGATCTGAAGATAACTTCCCACTGAAATATACAGCCGGTTACCTCCCCCCACTCTGGGACTCGTCTGAGATACTTCCTCGGCTGTAATGCCACAGACTGTTTACCCTCCACCCAACTCTGGGACCCGCTCCCCCCTTTTCTGAGATACTTCCCCACTGAATGTACAGCCGGTTACCGCTACCACCAACTCTGGGACCCGCTCTGATATACTCCAACTGAATGGTTACACAGCCTGGTGGGGTGCGTTTACCTCCACCAACTCTGGGACCCGCTTAGATACTTTCCCACTGAATGTACAGCCGGTTACCTCCACCCAACTCTGTGCCCGCTGAGATACTTCCCCACTGAATAACAGCCGTTTACCTCCACCCACCTCTGGACCCGCTGAGATACTTCCCCTGAATGTACCGCCGGTTACCCTCCACCCAACTCTGGGACCCCTGAGATATTCGCCACTGAATGTACAGCCGGTTACTCCACCCAACTCTCTGGGACCCGCTCTGAGATCTTCCCACTGAATGTACAAACCGGTTACCCGGAAAACTCCACCCAACTTGGACTTTTCGCGCTCCCTACTTGAATGTAAGCCGTTACGTCCGCTTCATAGGAAACAAAATGGCCTTACATCTCCCCATTCCACGTCCCTACTCGCCCACGTGACTCGAGGATTTAAATATTCACAATTACCGGCATCTCATTCCCCCCCCGTATAGATCTTGGGAATCAGGGGATCCCCAAATCTAAAATTAAACTTTGTTCCAGCTCCAGACCCCCCACTTCCCCTCCAGATACAAAAAAAGGGGGTGGGGGAGATCCTTTTAACAGCAACTTGGTCACTGATTATATGGGACAGTAGGCAGATTTCCTTCCTTGACTTGTATCCAAACACTGACCTGTTTCATCGTAATCTTGAGGTCATGTTAGCCAGTTTCGGAAAATATTCCCACTGCATCCTCATACCCGTCCCTAAACACATGCACAGGTCGATTAACTGCAAATGTGGTTTATTTGGCACCAGATGTCTCATCTAACAATGTCCCCGGGGCTCCTTAAATCTCTAGGGCCAAAGTGTACTAATGGCAGTGACATGGTTACGCGGGTCCGTCCCTCTAGGGGCAAAGTGTACTAATGGCATTGCATTGTTAAGGGGTCAGTCGCCTCCTAGGGCAAAGTGTCTAATGGCGTGACTGGTTTAAGTGGTCAGTCCCTCCTAGGGCAACGTGGTACTAATGGCGTTGACTGTTAAGGGTCAGTCCCTCCTAGGGCACAAGTGTACTAATGGCAGTGACTGGTTTAAGGGGTCAGCCCCTCCTAGGCCAAATTCCATCACAGTACCATGATTCTTTCACCTCTTCAAGCAATTTGTTGGCGAGTTGTTATAAGAGGGGACCCGGGAAAGGGATAGTTTACCGCATATTATAAATAATGATGCATCGAAATTTTGGCTATTGTTTTTTTTTTTGGTTGGCGCAATAAATCCATCCGCCTGGTCCGAATGCGACGTAGGCTTCGTTTTCCAGTAAGTAACCGCGAGAACTTACACGTGGAGAACGCTGCTCTGCAATCTAAGGAACCCCTCTCAACACATCTTCAGCCTGCCGTCCTGATCACGCGAATATTTCTGTAAAACACACCGTTGGGTTTATCCGGGACTGGGGTTAACCATTACTTTTCTATAGCAGCGGTCACGGACCATTGGTCCACGGTCTAGAAACTGGGTTCCATACTGTTCTGCTTCCGGTGGACACAAAATGGCCGGCCAAGTCAGGCTCGGTACGGCAGCCAATAAAAGTTGCCACAACTTCTTCTTCATCCAACTTTGTTCTTGACCCCGTAGTTTATATGTAGGATTTTTTTTGTCCTCAAAACTCGTCTTTAAAAAACCCTAATATAGTTTTCAGAAAGATGATCAGCTCTGAGGACCCCCTGATTCCAAGGAAGCAAAAAAAAAAAAAAAGAAGATTTTTCTTCTGGGGGCACTGCGGCTGTGAAAATGTTTTTGGTGGAAGACGACATGCGCGCTTAGCGCTGTTTCAATATTAACCATAAAATAACAGATATTTGAAATGTACTGGACTGGATGCTGCCCGTGACAAACCGGGCGATAGAACTTAATCTTCCGACAGGAAGAGAAAGTGCGGGGGGGTGGGGACATTTAAATAATAGTAAATCCCCCCCAACTGAGAAAACTTGCAAGCCTATGTTTTATTGTAAGGTATCAAAGACAAACCTTATATAAGTTTATTGTGTGTAAAAAAATGTGACAGACCCGCTCCACCATGCAGTAAATAAAAATAACCGCGTGTGAGCACATTCACGTCTCAGACATCGGTGTGCAAGCCTTCCCGTTCCCCCCATTATCTCTTAGCACAGGTGCTTCCAAACTGCCAAGCCAGGGATTCTGGTAATGACATACAAATGAGCACCTTTGCTTCTTCCCCACTTTTAATCACGGCCCCATAAGCGTACGGCTGCCGTATCGCAGCTTTGCCAGCACACAGCCTTGGTTACAGAAGGCAGAGCGCCGAACCCTGCTCACCAGACGGCTATTTCCCCTTCCCCTCCCCCGTTTGGGTCCTCCTCAGTGTGGGGATGGTTTACTGGGCCTGTGCAATGTGAAGCTGGATAGGCGTCATTTATCCCCAAAAGTTAATACCCCTGTAAGGTAATAACACGTATAAGAAAGGTCTAAATGTCCATCAAATCAAGAAGTAAAAGCAGGTAAGTGATAGCAGGCAGGGATCGTGAGCTGCCATGGTCCGCATTCCCCGCTGTGTGTGGGGAGTGTACCACTAAATACAAAGGTCGGGGTACTCGCATTTGCTTCGGGTGAACGCTTAAATCCCTTAGGCCCCGCCTAACCCCGGCGACGCAACCTTCGCGTCAAAACACATGCCATGCGCCGTTGGTGGGGCGCTTATCGTTTCACTTGACGTGCGACAAAGCGCCAGTGCTACTACGCAAAACTCTGGTAGTCGTCGCATGTTGATTTTTTTTCGGCGACGGGGTCCCCTTGTGGCCATCGGGAGGTCTCCGTCCCGCTGCCTTCCCACTTTTGTGACGTTCGCTGGCCTGTAGCCGGCGACGTCGCCTAAATTTTGAAATGCACTTCGCAATGGCGACAGTCGGCCGTCATCGCTCTCGTCGCCGCATTATCGCCGCACCTTTGGGGTAAGTCTCCAAAACAGCTTCTGGAAAAAAAACCAGCTCTCCAGGTCTTCCATAGCAAACCAGTTTAAGACCTGTGCAGGTGGCGGTTTCTCCTTGAGTGGATTCAGCTTGCGCTGGCCTGGCCTCACTGATCTTCAAGTCCTAAAACATTACCTGTTCCACAGCTCTTCTCTATGTACCGCTGATCAAAAATGTTCCGCTGGACGTTTTTCAACCAGAAACATGACCACCCCCCTGACCTGAAAGAAACCCGGCGTAAATCAGGTTACGTTCTTGCGTTAAATAACCTTACCCTTTCCACCTGTGCCATCCCCCCGCCCAACTACATGTAAAACCAACACAGCCGATGCTAAGTTTATTCACCATTTGTTTCTTTTAAGCATACGGAATTACCAGTACTCGCCCGCGAAGGGGAAAGAAGGAACTATCCTGCTTAAACATTGAACTTGCCTTTAAAGACGGGTCTTTCTCAGGAGTTTTCCGGTTTTTTTTCCTAATATGAACTAAATCTGTAAAGAAACGTCACGATGTAAAGTATCCCCCTTTCACACCTACGTTTTCGACCGTACACTCCCAGGCCGTTGCGATGCCGCGGCGATCCGCGGACGGATTGTTTACAGTACTTTGGCGAGCCTCCTCTGATTTCCCCAACGCCTTCACACGTGCCTGAACGAGAGAGAACGGGGTTCAGCGAGGCGCTTTAGGTGCTGGGCGTACAAGAGGCGATCCTCCCACATCAAATAACCGCCGGTTTTCATAACAGTGGCGCTAAATTGCAAACGACTGCCCTGCCACGGCTGCAGTGTTCGAGGCTGATAAAGGGCGTGGTTGTAAGCGCCTTGAGGCTTTGTTTATATAGGGGCGCCGTGCGCAGCCTATAATTGGCTGATGTTAGTCAGCCCTTCTATCAGCGGCGTGAGCGGGCAAACGGCCGACAGCGGCGAAGACGGTGAATAGAATAATTTTCGCTACCGGCGCGGTGAAAATTTATGTATATATGTTGTATATACGATGAGCAAGTGTGTACGTATTTTGGGTCCCTGCACAAATTAAATATTTTATTTTTTTTAACAATGTTTTTTTTTTAAATAATAATAAAGCACACCACACCCCACCCACACACACAACACACACACACCACACCACACACACACACACACACACACACACACACACACCCACACACACACACACACACACACACACATACACCACACACATCACCCACACACTTCACACACCTTTACATATCGCCCACATTTTTCTATCCAATATTGTACCACAATATCAAAAAACCACCACTTCCCTTTCCTTGTTTGGCCATTTTTGTCCCCAAAGCTTGCCTTAATCTTTTCCCCTGCACAGTTTTCTCCCTTTGATAAAGGGTTTTACCCTGTCCACATAAATCATGCATCCACTTAATAACGCACTACGCCTTCAGCAGAATTCCTCAGCTGCATTCCGCTCCGGGGCAGGGACTCCCTCTGCCTTCTGTCGTCATTTAGCTGCCCCGTGTAATCCCCCATTGTCTGTACTCTATTTTACCTTAAGCTCTAACACTGCACTATTAAAAGCAGGACGCACCAGCAAACAATGTGTGCCCGCATTGGCCATCCTTCATAAAAAAATTGTGTAATGCACATTGAAAATATATTAATGAAAAGAGTCAAAATGTCCAAAAAATGCGTGAAAATACCCCAACGGTAAACTTGGATATAATCTTAAATGATGACACGTTATCCAAGCTGTTGATTGTAGGGCTGTGTTTCACTTGAGCCAACATTTAAAATATTGCAACAACAAATCCCGGATCACTCCTAAGAAACTGATGCTACTAATGAAATGCTAACCATTCCCACCAAAGGTGAAGCGTCATAAGCTTTCTCTTTTTCTCTTTTCTCATATGTGTTGTCAAAAATGGTTTGACAGGTGATGTGTAGTGACACACATTTGTGTATGATCTTTATCAACCTGTCCATACGGATTACAATATGTGGGCCATGACAACAAGACTGTAACTCACGTATACTTGAGCACACTTGGGCAATGTAAAGGAGAGGTGTCACTACACATCACCTCTCCAACCATTTTTTTACAAAACATAATGGGGGACACATCTGGGCTCACTTTACAGTTTATAACAAGTGTTTGACACATTGGAGAGGTGGAGATAACACAACAAGCTGCTCTAAAAAAAGAGAAAGCGCTGGATCTTCACCTACAAAACTTGTACCACTATGTTCTTAATGTGGATTTTTTGAGTTAATTGTTTCCTATAAAAAACTGTAATAATAAATTGTTTTAGACAATAAATTTTGCTTGAGAATTGCAACTAAGGTGAAAATGGGGCCAACATACTGTGAACTAATTGTGTTTTTTTCCTATTTTGATTTTGAGATAGCAACAAATCGCCGTTTCATCACATAATATTATAAGTTAGATTTTGAGCGCTTTTATTATATTTTATGTCTCCTTATATATTTTTAATATACAATTCCAGACATAGCACAGTTTTGTATATTAGGTCACTTTCGTGAATTTTTTAGAATAGGTTTTTTATTAATCAAGATGTATTTTACTTTGAGTGTATAACATTGATGAGAGGGGGGTAGATGAGAGGATTGAGATGAGAGGGGTTTAGATATGAGAGGGGGTAGATGAGAGGGTACGATTGGGGGGGTAGATGAGAGGGGGGCAGATGAGAGGGGGTAGATGAAGAGGGGGGGTAGTATTTATCTGTTAAATAAAGGTTCTCTTACCGATGCACCGCAGTGTCCCGTGATGCCTCGCCCCCGATCTGCGGTCGATGGTGTTTTTATGTCTAATCTGTCTTTAGGGCTTTGGTGCGTCCCGTTGTCCTCCGCGTGGAACATGTAAATCGGAGTCGATTGATGCCTAGAAAACGACTGAGACAACAAACCACGCTTAACCCTGGGGATGCTGCAGGGGCCATCAAGGGGGCCGAACAAACAGAACAAGCACTGATAAGTGGCATGTGTGATCATTGGGCCAAATGGATGCGTGCTGGAGTCAAATGATTAATATATTTATATAAAGGAGTGAAAGAATACAAATCAAATGTAAAAAAAAAAAATGTAAAAAAAAATTTGCCATGGAACGCGGCGTCAATTCCATATTTTCAGGACCCGCCGGGGAAAACCCGTACAATTTTTGCATTTGGAGGAGATCGCCGGAACCACGCCGCAGGTAAGCAACCTCGCCAGCAGACAAAATGCCCTCACCCGTTGCCGAGCGGGCTGAGTGCATTTGTCAAGAGAGATTGATGAAGAGAGGATAGGATAGATGTTAGATGAGATGGTAGATGAGGGGTAGAAGAAGGTAGAAAAAGAGGGTAGATTGAAGGGTAGATGAGAGGGTAGATGAGAGGGTAGATGAGAGGGTAATGAGAGGGTTACTGAGAGGTGTAGATGAGAGGGTAGATGAGAAGGGTACATTAGAGGGTAGAAGAGAGGGTAGATGAGAGGGTATATGAGATGGTAGGTGAGAGGGTAGTGAGAGGTATGTGAGAGGGTATAATGAAGTGTAGATTATAGGTAGGATGAGAGGGTAGATGATAAGGGTAGAAGCTATGGTAGATGAGAGGGTAGAAGAGATGGTTGATGAGAGGGTAGATGAGAGGGTAGATGATAGGGTAGATTAGAGGGTAGGTTAGAGTTCTATGAGGTTTACCCTTTTCCATCGGGTTAGTTGGATTCTTTTATCTTTGTCTTTTTATATGGTCAGAATGATAGGTAGAAAGATGGTACGTATTAGAGGTTATATATATATGTTATACTAGATGTTAATATTGAGAGTTTATCTTCATCTGTTCTATGCCATATTATATTAGATGGTGCTGTATAGTGTATTTATACCTTGTAGGTGATGAGTTTAGAGATAGGTTGTTAAGGGTTCGCTTCCTCCTGTTCTACTTCCTCGTGTTCTGTGATACGGTTCTCTGACGAGTTTATATTCGATTTAGACTTAGATTTAAAATATATGTTTACTCAATATTATCTATTATAGTGGCTAATATTATCTTTTATCACCTAGTAGAAGAGAGGATATAGATGATAGGGTAGAAGAGAGGGTAGAAGAGAGGATATATGAGAGGGTCGAAGAGAGGGTAGATGAACTCAGCAGAGGTCATGTGCTGTTATCGGTGAAGGGTAATAATTCAATTAGTATCCCGAGTATCAATTCCGTCACCGCACAAAGAGATAATCACAAAAAGTTGTTTTGGTTCCAAAATGGCGAACCCATTCCCAGCGTGTTTCAGGTCCCCCAGAGGGACCCTTCTCAGGTTAACATGCCTGCTGGGAGCCACACACTCCAGGGGGACGTTTTCAGCATGTGTGTATAGAGATACACGTGAATTTTCATAATGGTTGTGTACATGGAACGTGACCTCCCCTTCGTCTGACTTTTGGCTGCCCAAATTGCCAACGAAACTCGGCTCTGGGTCGCCGCCTTCCTTTCCATGTTTAATGTCCATGGATGTCTCCCCACTGCGCATGCGCGCGCACGACGCAGGCTAGGGAGATGTCCGAAGACATTAAAAAATGGCGGCAAGTCACCACCGCATGAGGCAAGTGGTGACAGTGTAGCGATTTGGTCGCAGCCAAACTCCCATTCCACCTCCCCCATACTCTGAAAATCATTACAAATTTACCGTCCAGAGACTGGATGTTGAAAATTTCTCTGCTGTTGAGTCTCCAACAACATACAGTACAGGCAGTCCTCGTTTTACAACGCTTCACGCTTCAACAACGAAGGCTTATTCCAACGCTATGCAGTGCACACCTATGTTTCACTTTTATCAATTAACAAAACCCCGGCCAAAACGGCTTATCCAACGCTCTTACGACGCTTTGCAAAGTTGTTTATCTGTATAGAATATAAATTATTATACCTATAATCTATTATATTTTTAATATTATATATTAGGTTTATTATCTGTATCATACAAGTATATGCACTATATCCATTTATGGGGTGTGCTTCATAATCGTATTGTGTGCGTAAATTTTGGTGTATTTTTTAGCATTAAAAATGCCTTCATAACGAACCTTTCATTTCAACGTGTTCCTTGGGGAAAAACGTGTTTCGCTTTACAACAACGTTTCTCGTATCCCAACGCCATTTTTGAGTAACGTATTGTGTCGGATACCGGGACGCCTGTAATAGCAACCGTCCTGCCCGTCCTTACAGCCGTCAAGGTGAGACCCCGTCACCACTATTACCAGATCTCTGCATTGACTCCCGTGGAACAAAGGTTTTAGTTTAAGATTCTTGACCCTACCTTTAAAGCTGGTCCCATGGTTTTGGCCCCACCCCTGACCTTCAGAAGAGTTCCTGATAATTAACACCCCCAACTGCGCTCAGATCTTGCCATCGCCCCCTCAACTGATTGAGCCCGTCCGGTTTCAGGTAATAAGCTGGGAGAGATGTTAAAAGGACCCGCCTCAAGACTGTGGAATCCTCTCCCTGCTTGCTTTAAAGAACTACTCAGGACGCTTAAACTTCCATTCAGAAAGAATTAAAAAAAAAACCTTCATCTATCAACAACGCCTGGAAACGGACCCCAATACCCTGGCAGCCATCTTGTTTCCCACCTTGTTGGGTTTCCTAGTTCCCCCTGATATGTTTTGTCGTTAGGCCCCGGTTGCTAGGTCTGTGATGGGCATCCTCCCTAAGTTCCACACACGCTCTAGTACCTAGTTTCTTGCGAGTAGCACGTAAAGACAAAAAGTAAAAAAATAAATAAAAAATAGTTCCTAGCACAAAGCACGATCAATACTTAATCAGAAAATGGTTATGTTCGTATGGAAGTAGTGGTCACAAAGCATACGCGCGATATAAACACGGATGCCCGTATATGTCTCATGATGGCAAAAATGACCCATTGTTAGTGCTATACAAAAAAACCATTCTAGTAAATGATCCAGCATATATTATTTTTGCTTGTGTAGGCAACTGGCAAGTGTACGCAGTGCGGCAATCACCATTTGACAGGAATTATATAGCAATTAGTTGCCGCACAAGTATCAGTTTGTCGCCATCAGACTGCAAATTCATTTGTGTCGCACTATTGCATTGTGGACCGTTCATATTGGCCCCCAGGTTTCTTTAATATTTGTGATACGATTTGTATGCATAGTTTATTCGTCCTCGTCCTCAGAGGTAAAACAATCCTTGTCTTTAAATGAAGTATTTGACTGGTGTTCGTGCTGGGAACTATTGGTAAATATTGTATAATTTCAGGGGACCAGAATATAGAGGGCAGACCAGAATAGAGGGGGACTGAAAAGAATATAGTGGGTGTGACCAGAATATAGGGAAGGTCCGTTGTGTGTCTTCTGATCACAGTGAGTGGGGGGAACCCTGTCGCCGTTACACACTGTAACACGTCCCCGGTCGCCATTCCCTCCTTTAGAACTTGCTTGTGGCTTTTGAAAGCCGTTCTATCAAATCATCCACTTTTAACTGTGCTGAAAGATAAAAGCATGGAAATCACATTCAATCCAGTGATGCATCTGAAAGATCTCTGGTCTGCCATCAGCACGATCCCCCCGGCAGCATGAGGGCTAGAGGAGCAATCCAACGTCTTGTTTAACATGGTAGAAATGCATGGGGTCTCCAGAGCTGGAACGACTTCATTTTACTGCGCTGGACCCCTTGCTATCGGGTACTCCCTGGTATGGAAATCCCCGTCGCAGTAAAGGCAGGCATACCATCCCCATTGGAAGGGGGCGTACGCAGCCCCCTTTACAGAAATATGTTCTCGGAGCTTAAATAACGCGTTACTTCGAGGCCCCGCGCTTCTCACTCATGTATCCAACAAAACGCCGCGTGGGAACTTCTCACTTAAGCTATATTTATTTACAAATATGATCGATTACTATATTCTGCAGCAATGTTGCCATTTGGAAGCGTTATGGAAACTTTGGATATATTGGTCTTATCTGGGGACTCATATCATGTCCTTCTGTAAATGGGCTTTGCCATTCATCCTCTGGTACAGTTTCAGGCTTCCTTTGTACCTGAACGTGCTTGTCCAGGAACGCTGTTTCCTGGCTGATCACAACTCGACCAATAGGTTAAAATCCAGCTGCACGGCCTCGCTTGTTCAAAAAGGAGCTCGGGTTAACAGGGGACGGAGCAAAGCACAGTGGCCAACTCACCACCTGCAACGGACAATCATATTATGAGAGAGACAGGTCAGGGAGACGGGATATATATGAGAACTCATCCTATGGACCTTTATGAATGTCTGCATGTATAGCAACGGTTTAGTATGGCCTACAGAAGCTCCACTACGTTGTTTTGGTAGAAGACAAAAGCCCATGGGTTTGGGTGGTCGGGCTGGGTTGGGTCATATGTAGTAAACCCCAGGGGATATTTGATGGCAGCCAAACAGCTCCTACCACCCAACTATCAGCATGGTTTTGGGTCAGCAGACTCTGAAACTGGGGAGGGAATGCACTTCAGAGACAGATGATCCGAAGAACAAGCCAAACCTGGGGGTTGAACAAGAAGATAGTTCATGTTCTTGAAGTCCCAGACCCGTCCCCGCCCAATCCCGTTCCCCCACGACCCCCCCTGGCGCCGCCGGCACGAGCAGGATGCCCCAGACCCCGGCTTGAATCCAATGGCACATTTCACAGCATAATTGCTGCACAAGGTCTTCTACCGACTACTGACTTAAGGGTCTGAATCTTATGCATACCAGTACCGTCGCATTTTGGTACATTTCCTTTGCTGGTATTTTAAAACCTCCTCCTCATATAACAGTGTTTAGTATTAAAACCTTCCAGCTTGTAGTTATTGATATTTTTGTTTTATTTACGTTGAAAAAAAACTGCATCTTTACATTATTTGTAATTCAAACAAATGACATTGGGTAGGGGGTGAATACGCTGTAAAACACTGTGTGTGTCCTGAGTCAAGGTCTGCTGTGTATATAAAAAAAGGTGAATAAACCGCTCACCCATTGTGAATAAATAAAAAGAAATAGTTTGCTGATTGTTGGCGGTGGCTCCACGCTCTAGTGCCTTGCTGGGTGAGTTTCATCACAATCACAACACGCCCTCCCCCTCCAGCCATCCTCACACTACGTGCCCCTCTGACCGTAGACACAAACCCGTGCATCTAACCCCTAAAACCCACAGCAAACTCACCCTAGCGGGACCGACAGGTCCCATCCACCCCCCCCACCGCTCACGATTCCCTCCACAACAGCTCCTCACCTACAACCCCCCCCCCCCCTCGCTTCAAACGCTACGCACAACCCCCCCCCCCCCCTCCGCTTTCAAACCTACACACAAACCCACCCCACTGTCTCTCCTCACCTCTACACCCCACTCTCACATCACAACTCCACTCTCCCCTCCCCCTCCCCCGGCCTCTCTCAACACCCTCCGCCTTCCCCCCGCCCCCAATACACCTCCCCTCTCCACCATACGTCCCCCCCGCATCACAGATCACCCCACCTCCGGCCACCCCCGTCATCACACAGTGCACTCACCCCACCCCCCCCCCTCATCACTTGAGCACTCTCTCCCCTACCCCTCATCACAACAACAGCACTCACCCCCTCATCAACACAGAGCACTCCTCCCCCCTACCCCTGCATCACAGAGCCTCGCCCCGCCCTACCCCCCATCACAGAGCACTCCCCCCCCTACCCCCGCCTCACACATGTCACTCGCGCCCCCTAAAACCCCCAACCCCCTCATCACACATATCACTCGCCCCCCTACCCCCTCCTCCCCACATCTCACGGTCTCCCCCTCTACCCCCTCATCACCATAGCACTCGACCCCCTACCCCCTGCATGACACACGCACTCGCCCCCCTACACCCCCCCATCACACAGAGCACTCCCCCCCTACCCCGCATCACAGAGCACTCTCGCCCCCCCTAAACCCCCTCATCACACGGCCCTCGCCCCCACTACCCCCCCGCATCACACATAGCACTCCTCCCCCTACATCCGTTTAATACAGATAGAATAAACGGAATAAGACATCCCAGTAGTAATAGGACTGGGTAACTGGGGCGCTCCCTTAGTGATATAATCCGTTAATACAGATAGATAAACGGAATAAGACATCCCGTAGTGAATGCGCGTCCCGGTTTTGCTATGTAGCTCCAGATGCGTTCTCCTTTGACTAGAAGCGGAATACCCAGCGGTTTGTCGGGCTCTCAAAAGGAGACTGTTCAGGCCAGAAATATAAAAACTAGACCATCTAAACACTTTCTCCCCCCACAAATCCCACCTTTTCCCCCCTCTTTTGTTTTATCTGTACCAAGCGTTGTGTTAATACTACTTACATATGTTACTGAATGTGATGAAATACGTATTATCTATGCAAATTTTTTTTTTAAATCAATAAAATGTAAATAAAAAAAAAAAGGATTGTAAGCTCCCTGGAGTACAGTTATTAGAACCAGTCGTCCTACACTACAACATCATTTTTGTACTGTAACCTGCTTTAAAAAGACAGAGAACCCTCTGCTCTTCCAGTCGCCTCCACCTTTTCCGGGAAACTCGCCCGTGCATTTCTGACAATGGGACGAGGAGTTTTCTAAGGGGGCCGTGCCATAGTGCCGTCGTTGGCCTCTCACCCTTTCGCGTTAAGTTCGTTTCGCCGGCGGCGGGGTCGCGGTATTCCGGCAATTTGATTTGTTCATGGGCCGTCACGTGACGGTGACGACCCTTGAAAATCACATTTGCCGGCGGTCAGAGTGCGGCGGCAATGTTTTGTTTTGGGCGACGTTCGCGTCGCCGGCACTATAAGCGCGGCCTAAGCCAGGAGTTCTCGATATATTTTGTCCCCGAAACGTTGCGGTTACATCACTCCTCTCTCACTGCCACTTTATCAGGCCAGCTTCAATTCTAGTCCTCTATTAAATCTGCCGTCGTCTTGTTTTTTGTAGTCTGGACCCATAAGGATTTGAAAGTGTTGAATGTACAGTAATACAACTACATGTTCCTTTGTTTCGTTCCTAAGGTCACAAGCAAGTCACAGTTTGCCATTTGATCACAACAAAAGCTACGGCTTAAATCAGGAGTTTGCAAGTGATGTTTCAAGCATTACATCAATGTTCATTGCAAAGTCATTTAATATGCTATCTGTGCAATTCTCTAACATCATGGATTCCCGCCATGCTATGACCGTATCACACAGCCCGCTTCACTCGCGGTGTGGTGTATTTTGAACTGAAAGCGCGTGCGAAACGACAAAATCTCCTTTCGCGAAATATTATTAGCCCTTTCAGGGATTGGCCACATGTTTGGTGGGGCAGGATGCAAATTGGGGGGAGAATGCAGAGCTATTTTGTGACTGACTGTTGGCCAAATGTTCACATCTTTAAAGTTTAAGACCCTCTGTTATCCTTCTCAACCCCACCTGAAATATAAAGTGTTGGGGCCAATTATGGCCTGGTTTTTACATCTTTGCATGTTCAGTAATATGACTCCTTTCGCTGCCAGGGGGGGCCCCCTGGCAGTGAGGGAGTTAATGTCAAATGGCTATGGGAGCAGTATATTGTTACACCTGGAATATCAGTCCATTGAACGCATTAGTATCAAACACCGAAATTCAATACGAATTAAGATCGGTTTGGAGTACACTAAAGCAGAAGGATTAACCACCATTCACTCACTTTACCCTAGGTGAAACTGCATCTGTAAAAAGGTTATTGCCCAGATTGGGTGGTATTTCTAAAAACTAAAAGTACTTTAAACTAAAAAAAAAAAAAACCTTTAAATATTGGAATCCATTTCTGAAAGTCTCCGGCCTGTAAACCGATTTTTATCGCAGCAATCAACGCACCCTTTTTCCTACTACATTTATATACATATATTTTTGGAAGCTTTTTTGGAAACAAGGCCCCCCCCAGAACTGAACTCGAAACACCCAGGTTCCCGGGATATTTATTTTTGAAATTCCACTACGACGAGTGTGATCCGAGAGAAAAAATATGGCCGCTGCGGTCAGCCATTAAAAGCTGTGACATCATCGCGAGGGGACATTGCATTGGAAGACCCAGCGGCCATCCTTATTCTCTCACCAAATATATCTCGGCAATCCGGGGAATCCTAGCGCCGAGTGTCGCAGGCCGTTTGGAGGAGCCCCGGGTTAACATGGGGTTGGCGCTGTAACATTGATACACCAGACCCCAGGCATTCCACAAATACCACCGCCCGAACTCCGTTACTTCTGCTCCTGGGCGATCACATGACCAGGCTCCGATATCGGCCCTGCTTCGGTTTTCGGGCTGGTTGCTCCATCTGAGAAAACGAGCGAGTGCCCACAATGTCCCTGGCAATCATAAGGGCCTCAGGGCGTGCCAAGAACATTATTAGGGCACTATAACAGTTCATCTAATTGACATGCCCTATGTATCCAAGAACTTTGCTCCAATTTGGTCCCATATGCCCCAGCTTTCAGCTTGGGGAGCGCCCGAGCGTAAGAGGGGCGCAGAATATGGATGGGTTTCGGATGGCTACGTCTCTATGCACGTAATTCGCACCACAAAATCCACCAGTGTTTCTAGTCCAGGGGTGGCCAACTCCAGTCCTCAAGGGCCACCAACGGGTCAGGTTTTCAGGACATCCTGCTCCAGCACAGGTGGCTCCAGTCAGAGTGAGTTGGCTACCCCTGTTCTGTCTATCTATCTCTATAGCAGATACAATTTCTTCCATTTGAAACCCGCACTTCTCCCGCGTTAATATATACACCCCCCCCCCCAAGAAGATGTTTCATCTGCACAAGGTTTTGCACTGGGGCGGTGCCCTAAGTTTTGCAGTCGGGAGACTTTGAAACACAAGTCTATTAATCGAAGGAGGAAACGAGTCTCTCTTCTGCACAAATCAATGGAAAACCGTGTTGATGGACTGAAAAGTAGCAGTCCCTTCCCGCCAGCCCAGAGGAAGTAAGGCACAGATAGTATTAGGGTCTGCACACTACCATGGATATACCTCTTCACTGTGCTACGGCGCCTTCCTAAACAAGGTACGGATTGTCCAGCACCGCAACCCCTGCTGCTACACCACCATCTGCATTGTTCTATGGCTTTGTCCTCAGGAGGTGGCCGACCCGTTCATTCAGTCTCGTTTCTTTACCTTGCCTGAGAAAGGAGAACCAAGGATTAAAGCTAGTTGCTGGACGATGTTTAGTCGCTCATTTTAACTAAACAGTGCAACTCCATAAGACCTCTTCCGACCGAGGGCGTTATGAGTACTTCTGTTGTCAGTGTATGTCTTGTGAATTAGCATTTCTTAGTAACCGTGGGGAAACATCACGATATTCCTACTGCTAAAGATTAACCTAGGGTCTGCTATTTAATTCCTACATGGGTTTCAATTCACTTATTGTAAGTAAAACATCCCAGAAAAAAACCAAGCATCAGGGACCTTGAGGTACCCCTTGGACTCTGCTCCTAATTTCACACTGAAACCCCCGTGGTAAGTTAAAGTTAAGGCAGTGTAAATGTATATGGTACAGATGGTATAAACTGCAAAATGTCGAAATAATTTTTAAGTCTTTAAATGTTATCAAAAATTACCTTATAATAAGCTAGTGGCCTTTCTACTCAAATGTTTTCTGATCTGGCCCCATGGGAGAACCAGTTTAAAGGGCACTACTCGACAGAATAACGTGACTTGGATACGGAACTCCATGTTCGCAATATGCTACAGATTATTGACATAGTATTACTTTCTTCTTGAAGTCTCTGCATGATTGCAATCCTTATCAAGTTCAACACAATAATATATCCCTTGGGGATATGCGGACAGTGACAGTAATGCCACCCAGCAGCTGCTTTACTCACACTGCTAAGCTGATGCCTAGAAAATGAGTGCTTGTGGTTTCTAGTCCTGTTGGTTTGACAGCAGTACACTATTCCTATCACTAGGTGCCTTAGGCTTGTCAACTCTATACTTGTATACTTCTTATAAAATCCTTTTGGGAAGTGTGGGACGTGACTCATTTAAATATATACTTTGCATAGTCATTACTATCTCCCAGCGTACGCAGGTGTGCTCCTTATGACCACAGGTGTCTTACAAGTTATTTGGAGGGAGGTTTTAAGGGGATAACACCCACACACAACACACACATTTAAAGGAATCCGCGGAACAGTTTGTCCAGTTAGAAAAATAAAAATAAATGCAACTAAATCTGTATTTCTGAAGTGGGATTTGAATTCAACCGAAAATTTTGCCATGTCTAGTGAAGAATGGGAACACTACTATCGGTTACAAAGCAGCGAGACAATACTTTAATATGCATAAAGGCCTATTTATCATCTTTTGTTATCACTATATAGTGTACTAACGGTGCTTTATAGAAGTATTGATCTTATGGATAACTTATACATCAGTACATTGATAAAGAGATATAGATAGAGCTCTCTCTCCCTCCATTATAGCATAGTTTGGTGTTATTTGAGTCTATTTCAGACACACACTTTTAGAACACAATCCCCACAGCTGGAACGCGCTAATTTCAGCATCAGGTTCTTCCCCGACCCCAATATACTGGTAAAATATCATATTGCCATCCCCTCCCTATGAAACAAAAATGGCGGTTTCAATATGTGGGATAATTGGAAGGGACAACGTTCATTATAGCCCCTAATTGGTCTCACACACAAAGGATTTAATACCAGGAAACGCCACTTCTATCGGTAACAATCTCAGGAAGAGGAGCTGAAATTAACGCGGTTCTGCTCAGTGACCCCCACTGCTGCTCAACTGAAACAAAATGACACACAGACACAACCAAAAGAAGACACAGCAGACAGACACACAGACACAGACACACAGACAGACAGACACAGACAGACAGACAGACACAGACAGACACCCAACACACGGGCCCCTACCTCACATACCTCCAAGATCCCCATTTCAGAAATGCAGTCTTATTTCCCAGCATGCCCTGCTTAAGAAGGCAGTTCTTCACAGGCTGAGGCTTAATCTTATCCTCAGTATATAAGAGGTCCGCTCGGCGGTCTCCAACCTTTTCCAACACTTCCTTCATCTCCTCTCCATACACACCATTACACCAATAAAAAAAAAAAGCAAATCAAAACACCACACAACCCAAATAACGAGACATACCATCCCAGGAGCTCACCAAAATCTAGTCGCCTGCACAGACAATCAGCTCCTGTGTCACTAGTAACGTCACTTACACATTGTTCCTGAAAGAAAGGTAAAAATACACGTAAGTCGTCTCCACTGTTCACAATGACAGTATCTCAGAGGCGACCTCCGGCAGGAGCGATGGCACTGGGACACAGATCATGTTGGCTTCAGTCACACTGGTCGCCTGATCTGCCTGAGAAAACGATGTGTTATCCTGGTACTCTTAGGCCGGCTTATAGTGGTGTGCGACGGCGACGCAACGGTTGCGTCACCATCGCCGCTAGCGAAAGTTGTAATTCGCTTTGCGCGACGTCGCGGGCGACCAGTCTTTGATTGGTTCAGAGGCTGTCACGTGTGGACAGCCTCTGAAATCAAATTTGACGCTTCCAAATTTCGCGTCGCTGCCAATAATTCGTTTTTGTCCATGTCGCCAGCCACTATAATGCAACCTTAACGCAGTGTAACGGGTACCATCACTATTGTGTTTCTACCTGCACTGCCGTCCTTATCCAGCACAACGGCAGGAATGTGTGAAAACTGAACCCCTGCAATAGTGTAAACTTCAACAAAATGATAAGACATTAGGCACTTCTAAACGTATTATATCCAGTGCAGTGTTCATTCATTATAATATTAACCATACGATCTTATATCATAATGTAATTTCAAAATAAGGCTCACAATACTACCCTGGAAGACATGCAATGACGAGCCCGTAAGCGCTATTTTATTTGTATTGACAAACTGTACACAGTAACTCTCACGTTTTGTTTTTACTAGCACTTACATTACATTGTTTTCCCCATTTGAATGCTTTACCACCTACTACCCACGATATCAGGGCTGTGCTGACCAGTATAGCATTTAGGTAAAGGGGTACGAGCCCCAACATAAAAAAAGCAGATCAGGAGAAATATTTAGACTTCCAGAAATGATACGAGCCACGAAACAGGAAATCAGAAAGGATCCCAAAAGATGGGGAAAATAAAACTAAACCAGTCCCCCCTAGGGCAAAGTGTACTAATGGCAGTGACATGGTTAAGGGGTCATCCCTCCTAGGGCAAAGTGTACTAATGGCAGTGACAGGGTTAAGGGTCAGTCCCTCCTAGGGGCAATAGGTACTAATGGCAGTGACAATGGTTAAGGGGTCAGTCCCTCTACGGGCAAAGTGTACTATGGCAGTGACTGTTAAGGGGTCAGTCCCTCCTAGGGGCAAAGTGTACTAATGGCAGTGACATGGTTAGGGGTCAGTCCCCCCTAGGGGCAAAGGTGTACTAAGTGCAGGACAGGGTTAAGGGGTCAGTCCCCCTAGGGGCAAAGTGTACTAAATGCAGTGACATGGTTAAGGGATCAGTTCCTCTCCTAGGGGAAAGTGTACTAATGCAGTGACATGGTTAAGGGGACAGTCCCTCATAGGGCAAAGTGTACTAACGGCAGTGACCATGGTTATGGGTCAGTCCCCCCTAGGGGCAAAGTGTACTAATGGCAGTGACAGGTTTAGGGTGTCAGTCTCTCCTAGGGGCAAAGTGTACTAATGGCAGTGACATGGTTACGGGGTCAGTCCCTCCTAGGAGCAAAGTGTACTAAGGGCAGTGACATGTTGTTAAAGGGGTCTCCCTCCTAGGGGCAAAGTGTCCTAATGCAGTGACAGGTTAAGATCAGTCCCTCCTAGGGGCAAATTGTATAATGGCAGTGACAGGGTTAAGGGGTCAGTCCCTCCTAGGAGCAAAGTGTACTAATGGCAGTGACTATGTTAAGGGTCAGTCCCCCCTAGGGGCAAAGTGTACTAATGGCAGTGACATGGTTAAGGGGTCATCCTCCTAGGGCAAAGTGTACTAATGCAGTGACATGGTTCGGGGTCAGTCCCTCCTAGGAGCAAAGTGTACTAATGGCAGTGACATGGTTTAAGGGTCAGTCTCTCCTAGGGGCAAAGTGTACAATGGCAGTGACATGGTTCAGGGGTCAGTCCCTCCTAGGAGCAAAGTATACTAATGGCAGTGACTGTTTAAGGTCAGCCCTCCTAGGAGCAAAGTGTACTAATGGCAGTGACAGGGTTAAGGGGCCAGTCTCTCCTAGGGGCAAAGTGTACTTATGGCAGTGACAGGGTTAGGGGTCAGTCCCTCCTAGGGGCAAAGTGTACTAATGGCAGTGACATGGTTAAGGGGTCAGTCTCTCCTAGGGGCAAAGTGTACTTATGGCAGTGACAGGGTTAAGGGGTCAGTCCCTCCTAGGGGCAAGTGTACTAATGGCAGTGACATGGTTAAGGGGTCGTCCCCTCCTAGACAAAGTGTACTAATGGCATTGACAGGGTTAAGGGGCCAGTCCCTCCTAGGAGAAAAGTGTACTTATGGCAGTGACAGGGTTAAGGGGTCAGTCCCTCCTAGGAGCAAAGTGTACTTATGGCAGTGACAGGGTTAAGGGGTCAGTCCCTCCTAGGGGCAAAGTTTACTAATGGCAGTGACAGGGTTAAGGGGCCAGTCCCTCCTAGAGCAAAGTGTACTTATGGCAGTGACAGGTTAGGGGTCAGTCCCTCCTAGGGGGCAAAGTGTTACTTATGGCAGTGACGGGTTTAAGGGGAAAGTCCCTCCTGGGCAAAGTGTATTATGGCAGTGACAGGGTTAAGGGTGTCAGTCCTCCTAGGGGCAAAGTGTACTTATGGTCAGTAACAGGGTAAGGTGTCAGTCCCTCCTGGGCAAGTGTACTTATGGCGTGACAGGGTTAAGGGTCAGTCCTCCTAGGGGCAAAGTGTCAATGGCAGTGACATGGTTAGGGGTCAGTCCATCCTAGGGGCAAAGTGTACTAATGGGCAGTGACATGGTAGGGGTTATACCTGGGTTGGATGTATGCCTTTTTTAACCCAAATATGACACCTTTAAGTATTTTAAGTTATTAGTACACACGATGAGGGGAGATGTGGGAGGGGGTTTGTTTTCTTCTCCTTCTGTCTTGTCAACTGCTGTGTTCAACAAGATTTGCACAGAAAAGACCCCTCTTCCCCTCTCCTCCTTACTGGCTCCTTGATAAGGACAGGGTGGGTTAGGGAAGAAAATATCGATTGACAAACACTTCCCCAATCAGAGGCCCCCAAGAAATGGGTAGGCCCGTAAATAGTGGGCGCGCGAGCCTGTGCGAACGCTTGTGCATGTGACGCACTATTTTCGTGTGTACGTCCGTGCTGCTGTGAGCGGTTTTGGAAGGTACTTGTGGTGGTGACTGGGAAGCTGTGTGTGTGTGGTGTATGCGTGTGTATGCAACTTCACACACAGACACACACACACACACACCACACGCAGACTCTGAACTAGCGCGTGAATACTTACTTTTGGAGTCTTCCTCCCCCGATCGCCCGGCTCCATGCTGCGCGCGTGCGGCCCTAGCCTACAATGGCTGGTTAACCACGGCCAATTATATAAAGTGCCGCGCGCGCAGCAAGCACGCCCACTATATTCGGCCTTATACGGTTTTCTCTTGAATACTTTTACAAACTCTACGTCTTAGATTAGTTTAAGAAAAACAAAATTTTGTTTACAAAAGGTTGTGTTGGGGGCCACCTCCAGAACGTGGGATTCCACCTTTAAGTGAGGCAGACCTACACATAAGAGAGACGCGGATACCGTGTTTACAAGGGGGTCAAGAAGGAAGCCTTCCCAAAACAAATTCATCAATAGAACGTTGTTTTGGGGGCCGTCGATCCTATTCCTTACCTCTCCTTCCCTCTGGTTTCAGCACAAACACGTTCAGGTTCGCAATGGCTTACTTAACGACCCCATCTCCTTCTTCCCCTGGTGAAAAGGTTCAAAAATAACGTCAAAATATATACTTTACTAAACAAGCCATCCAACCCTGCAGCCATCTTTGTTTCTCCCGCAAGTGCTGACAAAAGTAGGTGGGGGGGGGGAAGTTTTTCCCACCCCTGCACTAGATCATGGAAGAGCGCCCAACCCGAAGAGAACCCTGCAGTCAGCCAATAGGTAACGGTGATGTCATGTGGAAATGACAAAGCGCTTTCTATGGCCACCTGGACTAAGGTTACCTAATCCCCCCCCCCCTCCGGCCACGTTACCGCTCTAGGAAAATAATTATTGCCCTGGAAATTTAACATGCGATATTTTCAATGTGTAGGATAAAAGTGAACTAGGACCCTGGCTTTAATAGTTTTACACATAGCGCAGTGACGACCGTTTTAAAAAAAGACGTGGGTATTTTTCAGCAGAAATCCCGGCTGCTCATTTTTGTAAAGAAAAATAAATCTTTTTTTTCTCTTTTCTTTAACATGGTTGAAAACAGGGGACCCCTGAAGCGCGTTATTGTCAGCTCAGGGGACCGCCGGCTTCCTGACATACTTACCGGTGAAATGACCCCTTAACATTTTCCATGGGTTAAAAATAATAAAATAATAATACATTGGAGGTTTTTACAAGCTCTAAACCAATGTCTTGTTGATAAGACTGTTTGCCATCCACCAATGTGTCCGCATTGCGCTGTTCCTTTGTTTGACTAATGATTGCTTCAACTGACTTGACAAACAGATAAATATAAAACATGGTGCCTTTCAGGCCCTGTGCAGCAAACAGGTTACGTGATCTTATTGGCACGAATTATATTATCTGAGTTACCTGTATTTTTAAATACATTTTCAAACTACTAATTCCAACGGAAACAGCACTTTTGTGGGTTTTTTTATTGTTATAATCTTTATCTAATGTCTTGTGTTGGCAGACTGCCATCTCCAATATCGTTACTCAGCTGTTTCTTGTCTGCAAGTCATTTTGATGCGATTAGTCACAGCCGATCTGCTTGAATCGACTGGAAGCGCAGCGCGTATTAATGCGTTCCCATGAATGAAAGACTCCGTCCCCCTAATAGTAACGGGCTTATTTCTTAGGATACGGCCCCAGGGTGCGCGCGTGGGGTGCCTGGCGCGCTCTCCTGCAGCAGTGCAACCTGTGGACTCCGGCAGCGTGCGACGGGGAGGCGTGGCCATGACGTCACGCATCTGGCGGTTCTCCTCATTGGGCTGACCGCCACCGTCACGTGGCCAGCGCTCTGTCGCCACAAAAAGACAAAATCCTTTTTTTTGTAAAATGTAGTCGTGCATCAGTGCTACTTGGGCCGGCTCCACCAGTGGCCATGCCTTGTGTGCGGCGCACGCCGTTGCAGCCACTGCGGACCCGGCCTAATGAAGCCATCACACAGAGTTTTTCATATGACCACCTTAGAGCTGCCCCTTTATGCGGCAAAACCCCCAGGTCCCTGCGCGTTTCATTCGCATCTCCTGAGCCGGGCATTGGATTGTTCAAATATAAAAACAGCCTTGAAAAGGACAAGAGGCGACGTCTTAACGTAAGAAATGCGACCAGCGCGGCGTCTGCTATAACACTTACAATATCTAGCCGAGTACAGCCTGTTGAACGTGTCCTCGACTCGGTCACAGCTTCCGTCTGCCCGGCAGGAACGTCTCCAGATCCCCGGCGGCTCAGCTCTTGCTGGACCTTCTTGGTACCGACCAGCTGGGTTGCAACATCGGGGCATTTCACGCTTTGGAACCTTTCCATCATCACAGCCGGGCTTCCCAATTCTGAAGGGACCGGACCGCGCATGAAACCCAACCGTCCGTCTATTTATGAAGACTCCAACCCAACCTCGATGCTACGTTATCCAAGTTTACTACTGTTCGCCGATTCACAAGATGCCCCCTCGCTGAATATATACCGATGGACCTGTGTTTTGTTGGCATGGACTGGAAACAGGAGAGGAATCCCCTAACTGCCGATAAATCATAAAATCACTGTCTCCAACCTTTCTTAACCCTGGTTCCCAGCAAAAAATATCGTCCCCTCCGAACCCCTAATGCAGGCGATTCCCAACCAGGGTCAGGGCATTGCAGTCTCAGGGTTCCTCCTATGGACGCCCAGACCCCCCCCCCCCCCCCCCCACCCCCAGTGGTGGGGTGTTTTTTGTGTATGTATATTTTGTAGGGTGGATTAGAGACACGGGGGTAATTGACGAAGGTAGGGCGAGTGGAGAAGAGAGGGGCAGAGGGAGTGCAGGTGAGGAAAAGAGGGATAAGAGTGAGACGCAAGGATAATACTGTGACGGTCTGAGGTAGGAAAGTGAGAGTTAAGTGCAGACGGTGGGAGAGAAATCATGGGTAGAGGGTGGGAAAATGTTGTGATTTACCCCGTCGAACCAAATAGGTCTAAATCCTTCAATGTTCCTCCAAACAAAAAGGTTGGAAATAACTGGCCTAATGAATAAATCTCATCACTGACTCGTCAACTAACGCTAACAGACTGAGAGTGATCCCAGGCAGTATAGTCTCCTGAGCTCCGTTGGGGGAACACACCCTTTATATCCCCCAAACTGCTTCTTAGCGTGTGCAGGCAGCATGGGGGGTTCGCCTGTCACTCAATGCGGATTGTCTAAAGTCACGTCCCACACTGTCGTTTTCCCCCCCCGTGCTGAAGAAGATATTTGAACCCCAATTATTTGAAGTCGCTGGGAGTCCTTTTCCCAGCATATTGAATAAGGCTTGAGGTAAATACCTGGGCAAAGCATTAATTTATGGGAAAAATCCGTTGATAAAGACCCCTCATAAAAAGGAGTTGTTTCCGCTACTCACTTTATTTTTTTACCCTCCACCAACTCTGGGACCCGCTCTGAGAATACTTCCACTGAATGTACAGCCTGTTTACCTCCACCCAACCTGGGACCCGCTCTGAGATACTTCCCCGAATGTACAACAGCCGGTTACCTCCACCCAACTCTGGGACCCAGCTCTGAATACTTTCCCACTGAATGTAACAGGCCGGTTACCTCCACCCCACTCCTGGGACCCGCTCTGAGATACTTCCCACTGAATGTAGCAGCCGGTTACCTCCACCCAACTCTTGGACCCGCGAAGATCTTCCCACTTAATGTACAGACCGTACCTCCCCACCCCTCCACCCAAGCGTTGGGACCACGCTCTGAGATACTTCCCCCACTGAATGTCAGGCGGTTACCTCCACCAACTCTGGACCCGCTGAGGAGATACTTCCCACTGACATGTAAAAAGTACACCGTTACCTCCACCCCACTCTGGGACCCGCTCCCCCTGTGAGATTACTTCCACTGAAGGTAACACCGTTTTACCCTCCAACCCAACTCTGGGACCCGCCTCTGGATACTTCCCACTGAATGGTACAGAAAGCCCGGTTTAACCTCCACCCAACTCTGGGTACCCCGCTCTGATATACTTCCCACTAACTACCGCCTTTTACCTCCACCCACTCTGGGACCGACCCGCTCTGAGATACTTCCCACTGAATATACGCTGGTTCCCTACACACAACTCTGGGACTCACTCTGAGATACTTCCCGGCTGACTGTACAGTTTTTCCGGTTTTTACCGCACCACCCAACTCTGGACTCGCTCTGAGATACTCCCACTGAATATACAGCTGGTTACCTCCACCCAACTCTGGACTTCGCTCTGATATACTTCCCACGAATCTACAGCTGGTTACCCCATCACCCCCTCTTGGACTCGCTCTGAGATACTAACTTCCCCCTGAATGTACAGCCGTACCTACACCCAACTCTGGGACTCGCTCTGAGATACTTCCCACTGAATATAAGCCGGTTACCTCCACCCAACTCTGGGACCACGCGCTGAGATACTTCCCACTGAATGACAGCCGGTTACCTCCACCCAACTCTTGGGACCGCTCTGATGATACTTCCCACTGAATGTACAAGCCGGTTACCTCCACCCAACTCTGGGAGACCCGCTCGAGATACGTCCCACTGAATGGTACAGCCGGTTACCGTCCACCCAACTCTGGGACCCTCTCTGAGATACTTCCCACTGGGATGTACGCCGGTTTACCTCCACCCAACTCTGGGACCCGCTGAGATACTTCCCATGAATGTACAGCCGGTTCCACTTCACCCAACTCTGGGACCCGATCTGAAGATAACTTCCCACTGAAATATACAGCCGGTTACCTCCCCCCACTCTGGGACTCGTCTGAGATACTTCCTCGGCTGTAATGCCACAGACTGTTTACCCTCCACCCAACTCTGGGACCCGCTCCCCCCTTTTCTGAGATACTTCCCCACTGAATGTACAGCCGGTTACCGCTACCACCAACTCTGGGACCCGCTCTGATATACTCCAACTGAATGGTTACACAGCCTGGTGGGGTGCGTTTACCTCCACCAACTCTGGGACCCGCTTAGATACTTTCCCACTGAATGTACAGCCGGTTACCTCCACCCAACTCTGTGCCCGCTGAGATACTTCCCCACTGAATAACAGCCGTTTACCTCCACCCACCTCTGGACCCGCTGAGATACTTCCCCTGAATGTACCGCCGGTTACCCTCCACCCAACTCTGGGACCCCTGAGATATTCGCCACTGAATGTACAGCCGGTTACTCCACCCAACTCTCTGGGACCCGCTCTGAGATCTTCCCACTGAATGTACAAACCGGTTACCCGGAAAACTCCACCCAACTTGGACTTTTCGCGCTCCCTACTTGAATGTAAGCCGTTACGTCCGCTTCATAGGAAACAAAATGGCCTTACATCTCCCCATTCCACGTCCCTACTCGCCCACGTGACTCGAGGATTTAAATATTCACAATTACCGGCATCTCATTCCCCCCCCGTATAGATCTTGGGAATCAGGGGATCCCCAAATCTAAAATTAAACTTTGTTCCAGCTCCAGACCCCCCACTTCCCCTCCAGATACAAAAAAAGGGGGTGGGGGAGATCCTTTTAACAGCAACTTGGTCACTGATTATATGGGACAGTAGGCAGATTTCCTTCCTTGACTTGTATCCAAACACTGACCTGTTTCATCGTAATCTTGAGGTCATGTTAGCCAGTTTCGGAAAATATTCCCACTGCATCCTCATACCCGTCCCTAAACACATGCACAGGTCGATTAACTGCAAATGTGGTTTATTTGGCACCAGATGTCTCATCTAACAATGTCCCCGGGGCTCCTTAAATCTCTAGGGCCAAAGTGTACTAATGGCAGTGACATGGTTACGCGGGTCCGTCCCTCTAGGGGCAAAGTGTACTAATGGCATTGCATTGTTAAGGGGTCAGTCGCCTCCTAGGGCAAAGTGTCTAATGGCGTGACTGGTTTAAGTGGTCAGTCCCTCCTAGGGCAACGTGGTACTAATGGCGTTGACTGTTAAGGGTCAGTCCCTCCTAGGGCACAAGTGTACTAATGGCAGTGACTGGTTTAAGGGGTCAGCCCCTCCTAGGCCAAATTCCATCACAGTACCATGATTCTTTCACCTCTTCAAGCAATTTGTTGGCGAGTTGTTATAAGAGGGGACCCGGGAAAGGGATAGTTTACCGCATATTATAAATAATGATGCATCGAAATTTTGGCTATTGTTTTTTTTTTTGGTTGGCGCAATAAATCCATCCGCCTGGTCCGAATGCGACGTAGGCTTCGTTTTCCAGTAAGTAACCGCGAGAACTTACACGTGGAGAACGCTGCTCTGCAATCTAAGGAACCCCTCTCAACACATCTTCAGCCTGCCGTCCTGATCACGCGAATATTTCTGTAAAACACACCGTTGGGTTTATCCGGGACTGGGGTTAACCATTACTTTTCTATAGCAGCGGTCACGGACCATTGGTCCACGGTCTAGAAACTGGGTTCCATACTGTTCTGCTTCCGGTGGACACAAAATGGCCGGCCAAGTCAGGCTCGGTACGGCAGCCAATAAAAGTTGCCACAACTTCTTCTTCATCCAACTTTGTTCTTGACCCCGTAGTTTATATGTAGGATTTTTTTTGTCCTCAAAACTCGTCTTTAAAAAACCCTAATATAGTTTTCAGAAAGATGATCAGCTCTGAGGACCCCCTGATTCCAAGGAAGCAAAAAAAAAAAAAAAGAAGATTTTTCTTCTGGGGGCACTGCGGCTGTGAAAATGTTTTTGGTGGAAGACGACATGCGCGCTTAGCGCTGTTTCAATATTAACCATAAAATAACAGATATTTGAAATGTACTGGACTGGATGCTGCCCGTGACAAACCGGGCGATAGAACTTAATCTTCCGACAGGAAGAGAAAGTGCGGGGGGGTGGGGACATTTAAATAATAGTAAATCCCCCCCAACTGAGAAAACTTGCAAGCCTATGTTTTATTGTAAGGTATCAAAGACAAACCTTATATAAGTTTATTGTGTGTAAAAAAATGTGACAGACCCGCTCCACCATGCAGTAAATAAAAATAACCGCGTGTGAGCACATTCACGTCTCAGACATCGGTGTGCAAGCCTTCCCGTTCCCCCCATTATCTCTTAGCACAGGTGCTTCCAAACTGCCAAGCCAGGGATTCTGGTAATGACATACAAATGAGCACCTTTGCTTCTTCCCCACTTTTAATCACGGCCCCATAAGCGTACGGCTGCCGTATCGCAGCTTTGCCAGCACACAGCCTTGGTTACAGAAGGCAGAGCGCCGAACCCTGCTCACCAGACGGCTATTTCCCCTTCCCCTCCCCCGTTTGGGTCCTCCTCAGTGTGGGGATGGTTTACTGGGCCTGTGCAATGTGAAGCTGGATAGGCGTCATTTATCCCCAAAAGTTAATACCCCTGTAAGGTAATAACACGTATAAGAAAGGTCTAAATGTCCATCAAATCAAGAAGTAAAAGCAGGTAAGTGATAGCAGGCAGGGATCGTGAGCTGCCATGGTCCGCATTCCCCGCTGTGTGTGGGGAGTGTACCACTAAATACAAAGGTCGGGGTACTCGCATTTGCTTCGGGTGAACGCTTAAATCCCTTAGGCCCCGCCTAACCCCGGCGACGCAACCTTCGCGTCAAAACACATGCCATGCGCCGTTGGTGGGGCGCTTATCGTTTCACTTGACGTGCGACAAAGCGCCAGTGCTACTACGCAAAACTCTGGTAGTCGTCGCATGTTGATTTTTTTTCGGCGACGGGGTCCCCTTGTGGCCATCGGGAGGTCTCCGTCCCGCTGCCTTCCCACTTTTGTGACGTTCGCTGGCCTGTAGCCGGCGACGTCGCCTAAATTTTGAAATGCACTTCGCAATGGCGACAGTCGGCCGTCATCGCTCTCGTCGCCGCATTATCGCCGCACCTTTGGGGTAAGTCTCCAAAACAGCTTCTGGAAAAAAAACCAGCTCTCCAGGTCTTCCATAGCAAACCAGTTTAAGACCTGTGCAGGTGGCGGTTTCTCCTTGAGTGGATTCAGCTTGCGCTGGCCTGGCCTCACTGATCTTCAAGTCCTAAAACATTACCTGTTCCACAGCTCTTCTCTATGTACCGCTGATCAAAAATGTTCCGCTGGACGTTTTTCAACCAGAAACATGACCACCCCCCTGACCTGAAAGAAACCCGGCGTAAATCAGGTTACGTTCTTGCGTTAAATAACCTTACCCTTTCCACCTGTGCCATCCCCCCGCCCAACTACATGTAAAACCAACACAGCCGATGCTAAGTTTATTCACCATTTGTTTCTTTTAAGCATACGGAATTACCAGTACTCGCCCGCGAAGGGGAAAGAAGGAACTATCCTGCTTAAACATTGAACTTGCCTTTAAAGACGGGTCTTTCTCAGGAGTTTTCCGGTTTTTTTTCCTAATATGAACTAAATCTGTAAAGAAACGTCACGATGTAAAGTATCCCCCTTTCACACCTACGTTTTCGACCGTACACTCCCAGGCCGTTGCGATGCCGCGGCGATCCGCGGACGGATTGTTTACAGTACTTTGGCGAGCCTCCTCTGATTTCCCCAACGCCTTCACACGTGCCTGAACGAGAGAGAACGGGGTTCAGCGAGGCGCTTTAGGTGCTGGGCGTACAAGAGGCGATCCTCCCACATCAAATAACCGCCGGTTTTCATAACAGTGGCGCTAAATTGCAAACGACTGCCCTGCCACGGCTGCAGTGTTCGAGGCTGATAAAGGGCGTGGTTGTAAGCGCCTTGAGGCTTTGTTTATATAGGGGCGCCGTGCGCAGCCTATAATTGGCTGATGTTAGTCAGCCCTTCTATCAGCGGCGTGAGCGGGCAAACGGCCGACAGCGGCGAAGACGGTGAATAGAATAATTTTCGCTACCGGCGCGGTGAAAATTTATGTATATATGTTGTATATACGATGAGCAAGTGTGTACGTATTTTGGGTCCCTGCACAAATTAAATATTTTATTTTTTTTAACAATGTTTTTTTTTTAAATAATAATAAAGCACACCACACCCCACCCACACACACAACACACACACACCACACCACACACACACACACACACACACACACACACACACCCACACACACACACACACACACACACACATACACCACACACATCACCCACACACTTCACACACCTTTACATATCGCCCACATTTTTCTATCCAATATTGTACCACAATATCAAAAAACCACCACTTCCCTTTCCTTGTTTGGCCATTTTTGTCCCCAAAGCTTGCCTTAATCTTTTCCCCTGCACAGTTTTCTCCCTTTGATAAAGGGTTTTACCCTGTCCACATAAATCATGCATCCACTTAATAACGCACTACGCCTTCAGCAGAATTCCTCAGCTGCATTCCGCTCCGGGGCAGGGACTCCCTCTGCCTTCTGTCGTCATTTAGCTGCCCCGTGTAATCCCCCATTGTCTGTACTCTATTTTACCTTAAGCTCTAACACTGCACTATTAAAAGCAGGACGCACCAGCAAACAATGTGTGCCCGCATTGGCCATCCTTCATAAAAAAATTGTGTAATGCACATTGAAAATATATTAATGAAAAGAGTCAAAATGTCCAAAAAATGCGTGAAAATACCCCAACGGTAAACTTGGATATAATCTTAAATGATGACACGTTATCCAAGCTGTTGATTGTAGGGCTGTGTTTCACTTGAGCCAACATTTAAAATATTGCAACAACAAATCCCGGATCACTCCTAAGAAACTGATGCTACTAATGAAATGCTAACCATTCCCACCAAAGGTGAAGCGTCATAAGCTTTCTCTTTTTCTCTTTTCTCATATGTGTTGTCAAAAATGGTTTGACAGGTGATGTGTAGTGACACACATTTGTGTATGATCTTTATCAACCTGTCCATACGGATTACAATATGTGGGCCATGACAACAAGACTGTAACTCACGTATACTTGAGCACACTTGGGCAATGTAAAGGAGAGGTGTCACTACACATCACCTCTCCAACCATTTTTTTACAAAACATAATGGGGGACACATCTGGGCTCACTTTACAGTTTATAACAAGTGTTTGACACATTGGAGAGGTGGAGATAACACAACAAGCTGCTCTAAAAAAAGAGAAAGCGCTGGATCTTCACCTACAAAACTTGTACCACTATGTTCTTAATGTGGATTTTTTGAGTTAATTGTTTCCTATAAAAAACTGTAATAATAAATTGTTTTAGACAATAAATTTTGCTTGAGAATTGCAACTAAGGTGAAAATGGGGCCAACATACTGTGAACTAATTGTGTTTTTTTCCTATTTTGATTTTGAGATAGCAACAAATCGCCGTTTCATCACATAATATTATAAGTTAGATTTTGAGCGCTTTTATTATATTTTATGTCTCCTTATATATTTTTAATATACAATTCCAGACATAGCACAGTTTTGTATATTAGGTCACTTTCGTGAATTTTTTAGAATAGGTTTTTTATTAATCAAGATGTATTTTACTTTGAGTGTATAACATTGATGAGAGGGGGGTAGATGAGAGGATTGAGATGAGAGGGGTTTAGATATGAGAGGGGGTAGATGAGAGGGTACGATTGGGGGGGTAGATGAGAGGGGGGCAGATGAGAGGGGGTAGATGAAGAGGGGGGGTAGTATTTATCTGTTAAATAAAGGTTCTCTTACCGATGCACCGCAGTGTCCCGTGATGCCTCGCCCCCGATCTGCGGTCGATGGTGTTTTTATGTCTAATCTGTCTTTAGGGCTTTGGTGCGTCCCGTTGTCCTCCGCGTGGAACATGTAAATCGGAGTCGATTGATGCCTAGAAAACGACTGAGACAACAAACCACGCTTAACCCTGGGGATGCTGCAGGGGCCATCAAGGGGGCCGAACAAACAGAACAAGCACTGATAAGTGGCATGTGTGATCATTGGGCCAAATGGATGCGTGCTGGAGTCAAATGATTAATATATTTATATAAAGGAGTGAAAGAATACAAATCAAATGTAAAAAAAAAAAATGTAAAAAAAAATTTGCCATGGAACGCGGCGTCAATTCCATATTTTCAGGACCCGCCGGGGAAAACCCGTACAATTTTTGCATTTGGAGGAGATCGCCGGAACCACGCCGCAGGTAAGCAACCTCGCCAGCAGACAAAATGCCCTCACCCGTTGCCGAGCGGGCTGAGTGCATTTGTCAAGAGAGATTGATGAAGAGAGGATAGGATAGATGTTAGATGAGATGGTAGATGAGGGGTAGAAGAAGGTAGAAAAAGAGGGTAGATTGAAGGGTAGATGAGAGGGTAGATGAGAGGGTAGATGAGAGGGTAATGAGAGGGTTACTGAGAGGTGTAGATGAGAGGGTAGATGAGAAGGGTACATTAGAGGGTAGAAGAGAGGGTAGATGAGAGGGTATATGAGATGGTAGGTGAGAGGGTAGTGAGAGGTATGTGAGAGGGTATAATGAAGTGTAGATTATAGGTAGGATGAGAGGGTAGATGATAAGGGTAGAAGCTATGGTAGATGAGAGGGTAGAAGAGATGGTTGATGAGAGGGTAGATGAGAGGGTAGATGATAGGGTAGATTAGAGGGTAGGTTAGAGTTCTATGAGGTTTACCCTTTTCCATCGGGTTAGTTGGATTCTTTTATCTTTGTCTTTTTATATGGTCAGAATGATAGGTAGAAAGATGGTACGTATTAGAGGTTATATATATATGTTATACTAGATGTTAATATTGAGAGTTTATCTTCATCTGTTCTATGCCATATTATATTAGATGGTGCTGTATAGTGTATTTATACCTTGTAGGTGATGAGTTTAGAGATAGGTTGTTAAGGGTTCGCTTCCTCCTGTTCTACTTCCTCGTGTTCTGTGATACGGTTCTCTGACGAGTTTATATTCGATTTAGACTTAGATTTAAAATATATGTTTACTCAATATTATCTATTATAGTGGCTAATATTATCTTTTATCACCTAGTAGAAGAGAGGATATAGATGATAGGGTAGAAGAGAGGGTAGAAGAGAGGATATATGAGAGGGTCGAAGAGAGGGTAGATGAACTCAGCAGAGGTCATGTGCTGTTATCGGTGAAGGGTAATAATTCAATTAGTATCCCGAGTATCAATTCCGTCACCGCACAAAGAGATAATCACAAAAAGTTGTTTTGGTTCCAAAATGGCGAACCCATTCCCAGCGTGTTTCAGGTCCCCCAGAGGGACCCTTCTCAGGTTAACATGCCTGCTGGGAGCCACACACTCCAGGGGGACGTTTTCAGCATGTGTGTATAGAGATACACGTGAATTTTCATAATGGTTGTGTACATGGAACGTGACCTCCCCTTCGTCTGACTTTTGGCTGCCCAAATTGCCAACGAAACTCGGCTCTGGGTCGCCGCCTTCCTTTCCATGTTTAATGTCCATGGATGTCTCCCCACTGCGCATGCGCGCGCACGACGCAGGCTAGGGAGATGTCCGAAGACATTAAAAAATGGCGGCAAGTCACCACCGCATGAGGCAAGTGGTGACAGTGTAGCGATTTGGTCGCAGCCAAACTCCCATTCCACCTCCCCCATACTCTGAAAATCATTACAAATTTACCGTCCAGAGACTGGATGTTGAAAATTTCTCTGCTGTTGAGTCTCCAACAACATACAGTACAGGCAGTCCTCGTTTTACAACGCTTCACGCTTCAACAACGAAGGCTTATTCCAACGCTATGCAGTGCACACCTATGTTTCACTTTTATCAATTAACAAAACCCCGGCCAAAACGGCTTATCCAACGCTCTTACGACGCTTTGCAAAGTTGTTTATCTGTATAGAATATAAATTATTATACCTATAATCTATTATATTTTTAATATTATATATTAGGTTTATTATCTGTATCATACAAGTATATGCACTATATCCATTTATGGGGTGTGCTTCATAATCGTATTGTGTGCGTAAATTTTGGTGTATTTTTTAGCATTAAAAATGCCTTCATAACGAACCTTTCATTTCAACGTGTTCCTTGGGGAAAAACGTGTTTCGCTTTACAACAACGTTTCTCGTATCCCAACGCCATTTTTGAGTAACGTATTGTGTCGGATACCGGGACGCCTGTAATAGCAACCGTCCTGCCCGTCCTTACAGCCGTCAAGGTGAGACCCCGTCACCACTATTACCAGATCTCTGCATTGACTCCCGTGGAACAAAGGTTTTAGTTTAAGATTCTTGACCCTACCTTTAAAGCTGGTCCCATGGTTTTGGCCCCACCCCTGACCTTCAGAAGAGTTCCTGATAATTAACACCCCCAACTGCGCTCAGATCTTGCCATCGCCCCCTCAACTGATTGAGCCCGTCCGGTTTCAGGTAATAAGCTGGGAGAGATGTTAAAAGGACCCGCCTCAAGACTGTGGAATCCTCTCCCTGCTTGCTTTAAAGAACTACTCAGGACGCTTAAACTTCCATTCAGAAAGAATTAAAAAAAAAACCTTCATCTATCAACAACGCCTGGAAACGGACCCCAATACCCTGGCAGCCATCTTGTTTCCCACCTTGTTGGGTTTCCTAGTTCCCCCTGATATGTTTTGTCGTTAGGCCCCGGTTGCTAGGTCTGTGATGGGCATCCTCCCTAAGTTCCACACACGCTCTAGTACCTAGTTTCTTGCGAGTAGCACGTAAAGACAAAAAGTAAAAAAATAAATAAAAAATAGTTCCTAGCACAAAGCACGATCAATACTTAATCAGAAAATGGTTATGTTCGTATGGAAGTAGTGGTCACAAAGCATACGCGCGATATAAACACGGATGCCCGTATATGTCTCATGATGGCAAAAATGACCCATTGTTAGTGCTATACAAAAAAACCATTCTAGTAAATGATCCAGCATATATTATTTTTGCTTGTGTAGGCAACTGGCAAGTGTACGCAGTGCGGCAATCACCATTTGACAGGAATTATATAGCAATTAGTTGCCGCACAAGTATCAGTTTGTCGCCATCAGACTGCAAATTCATTTGTGTCGCACTATTGCATTGTGGACCGTTCATATTGGCCCCCAGGTTTCTTTAATATTTGTGATACGATTTGTATGCATAGTTTATTCGTCCTCGTCCTCAGAGGTAAAACAATCCTTGTCTTTAAATGAAGTATTTGACTGGTGTTCGTGCTGGGAACTATTGGTAAATATTGTATAATTTCAGGGGACCAGAATATAGAGGGCAGACCAGAATAGAGGGGGACTGAAAAGAATATAGTGGGTGTGACCAGAATATAGGGAAGGTCCGTTGTGTGTCTTCTGATCACAGTGAGTGGGGGGAACCCTGTCGCCGTTACACACTGTAACACGTCCCCGGTCGCCATTCCCTCCTTTAGAACTTGCTTGTGGCTTTTGAAAGCCGTTCTATCAAATCATCCACTTTTAACTGTGCTGAAAGATAAAAGCATGGAAATCACATTCAATCCAGTGATGCATCTGAAAGATCTCTGGTCTGCCATCAGCACGATCCCCCCGGCAGCATGAGGGCTAGAGGAGCAATCCAACGTCTTGTTTAACATGGTAGAAATGCATGGGGTCTCCAGAGCTGGAACGACTTCATTTTACTGCGCTGGACCCCTTGCTATCGGGTACTCCCTGGTATGGAAATCCCCGTCGCAGTAAAGGCAGGCATACCATCCCCATTGGAAGGGGGCGTACGCAGCCCCCTTTACAGAAATATGTTCTCGGAGCTTAAATAACGCGTTACTTCGAGGCCCCGCGCTTCTCACTCATGTATCCAACAAAACGCCGCGTGGGAACTTCTCACTTAAGCTATATTTATTTACAAATATGATCGATTACTATATTCTGCAGCAATGTTGCCATTTGGAAGCGTTATGGAAACTTTGGATATATTGGTCTTATCTGGGGACTCATATCATGTCCTTCTGTAAATGGGCTTTGCCATTCATCCTCTGGTACAGTTTCAGGCTTCCTTTGTACCTGAACGTGCTTGTCCAGGAACGCTGTTTCCTGGCTGATCACAACTCGACCAATAGGTTAAAATCCAGCTGCACGGCCTCGCTTGTTCAAAAAGGAGCTCGGGTTAACAGGGGACGGAGCAAAGCACAGTGGCCAACTCACCACCTGCAACGGACAATCATATTATGAGAGAGACAGGTCAGGGAGACGGGATATATATGAGAACTCATCCTATGGACCTTTATGAATGTCTGCATGTATAGCAACGGTTTAGTATGGCCTACAGAAGCTCCACTACGTTGTTTTGGTAGAAGACAAAAGCCCATGGGTTTGGGTGGTCGGGCTGGGTTGGGTCATATGTAGTAAACCCCAGGGGATATTTGATGGCAGCCAAACAGCTCCTACCACCCAACTATCAGCATGGTTTTGGGTCAGCAGACTCTGAAACTGGGGAGGGAATGCACTTCAGAGACAGATGATCCGAAGAACAAGCCAAACCTGGGGGTTGAACAAGAAGATAGTTCATGTTCTTGAAGTCCCAGACCCGTCCCCGCCCAATCCCGTTCCCCCACGACCCCCCCTGGCGCCGCCGGCACGAGCAGGATGCCCCAGACCCCGGCTTGAATCCAATGGCACATTTCACAGCATAATTGCTGCACAAGGTCTTCTACCGACTACTGACTTAAGGGTCTGAATCTTATGCATACCAGTACCGTCGCATTTTGGTACATTTCCTTTGCTGGTATTTTAAAACCTCCTCCTCATATAACAGTGTTTAGTATTAAAACCTTCCAGCTTGTAGTTATTGATATTTTTGTTTTATTTACGTTGAAAAAAAACTGCATCTTTACATTATTTGTAATTCAAACAAATGACATTGGGTAGGGGGTGAATACGCTGTAAAACACTGTGTGTGTCCTGAGTCAAGGTCTGCTGTGTATATAAAAAAAGGTGAATAAACCGCTCACCCATTGTGAATAAATAAAAAGAAATAGTTTGCTGATTGTTGGCGGTGGCTCCACGCTCTAGTGCCTTGCTGGGTGAGTTTCATCACAATCACAACACGCCCTCCCCCTCCAGCCATCCTCACACTACGTGCCCCTCTGACCGTAGACACAAACCCGTGCATCTAACCCCTAAAACCCACAGCAAACTCACCCTAGCGGGACCGACAGGTCCCATCCACCCCCCCCACCGCTCACGATTCCCTCCACAACAGCTCCTCACCTACAACCCCCCCCCCCCCTCGCTTCAAACGCTACGCACAACCCCCCCCCCCCCCTCCGCTTTCAAACCTACACACAAACCCACCCCACTGTCTCTCCTCACCTCTACACCCCACTCTCACATCACAACTCCACTCTCCCCTCCCCCTCCCCCGGCCTCTCTCAACACCCTCCGCCTTCCCCCCGCCCCCAATACACCTCCCCTCTCCACCATACGTCCCCCCCGCATCACAGATCACCCCACCTCCGGCCACCCCCGTCATCACACAGTGCACTCACCCCACCCCCCCCCCTCATCACTTGAGCACTCTCTCCCCTACCCCTCATCACAACAACAGCACTCACCCCCTCATCAACACAGAGCACTCCTCCCCCCTACCCCTGCATCACAGAGCCTCGCCCCGCCCTACCCCCCATCACAGAGCACTCCCCCCCCTACCCCCGCCTCACACATGTCACTCGCGCCCCCTAAAACCCCCAACCCCCTCATCACACATATCACTCGCCCCCCTACCCCCTCCTCCCCACATCTCACGGTCTCCCCCTCTACCCCCTCATCACCATAGCACTCGACCCCCTACCCCCTGCATGACACACGCACTCGCCCCCCTACACCCCCCCATCACACAGAGCACTCCCCCCCTACCCCGCATCACAGAGCACTCTCGCCCCCCCTAAACCCCCTCATCACACGGCCCTCGCCCCCACTACCCCCCCGCATCACACATAGCACTCCTCCCCCTACAGACATCCCAGTAGTAATAGGACTGGGTAACTGGGGCGCTCCCTTAGTGATATAATCCGTTTAATACAGATAGAATAAACGGAATAAGACATCCCAGTAGTGTGGTATGTTTATCTCGGTGGTCTGGATTTTTACTTAACTAATATGATTGAAACCCATGTGGAATTAAATAGCAGACCATAGGTTAATCTTTAGCAGTAGGAATACTCGTGATGTTTCCCACCGTTATACTAAAAATGCTACTTCCACAAGACATCCACTGACACCAGAAGTACTCAATACAGCCCTTTGGTCGGAAGGTCTATTAGTTGCACTGTTTTAGTTAACAGGAGCTCTAAACTCGTCCAGTCAACTAGCTTTAATCCTTGGTTCTCCTTCTCAGGCAGGTAGAAACGAACTGAATAACGGGTCGGCCACCTCCTGAGGACCAAAGCCATAAACATGCAGATGGTGGTGTAGCAGCAGGGGTTGCGGTGCTGGACAATCCTTACCTTGTTTAGGAAGGCGCCGTAGCACAGTGAAGAGGTATATCCATGTAGTGTGGCAGACCCTAATATATCTGTGCCTTACTTCCTCTGGGCTGGCGGGAAGGGACTGCTACTTTTCAGTCCATCACACCCGTCTTTCCATTGATTTGTGCAGAAGAAGCTCGTTTCCTCCTTCGATTAATAGACTTGTGTTTCAAAGTCTCCCGACTGCAAACTTAGGGCACCGCCAGTGCAAAAACCTTTGTGCCATGAAACTCTTCTTGGGGGGGGGGGGTGTATATATTAACGCGGAAAGTGCGTGTTTCAAATGGAAGAAATTGTATCTGCTTAGGAATGATAGACTAGAACAGGGGTAGCCAACTCACTCTGACGTGAGCCACCTGTGCTGGAGCAGGATGTCCTGAAAACCTACCCGTTGGTGGCCCTTGAGGACTGGAGTTGGCCACCCCTGGACTAGAACCACTGGTGATTTTGTGGTGCGAATTACGCATAGAGACGTAGCACTCCAACCCATCCAATATCTGCGCCCTCTTACGCCTCGGGCCTCCCCAAGCTGAAAGCTGGGGCATATGGGACCAATTGGAGCAAAGTTCTTGGATACATAAGGCATGTCAATTAGATGAACTGTTATAGTGCCTAATAATGTTCTTGGCACGCCTGAGGCCCTTATGATATGCCAGGGACATTGTGGGCACTCGCTCGTTTTCTCAATGGAGCAACCACCCGATCAAACCGAAGCAGGGCCGATATCTGGAGCCTGGTCATGTGATCGCCCAGAGCAAAGTACCGGAGTTCCGGTGTGTATTTGTGGATGCCTGCGGTCTGTGGTATCAATGTTACACGCCAACCCCATGTTAACCCGGGCTCCTCCAAACCTGGCCTGCGACACTCGAGCGCTAGGATTCCCCGATTGCCGAGATATATTTGTGAGAGAATAGGATGGCCGTGGTCTTCCAATGCAATGTCCCCTGCGATGAGTCCACAGCTTTTAATTGGCTGACCGCAGCGGCCATATTGTTTCTCTCGGATCACACTCGTCGTAGTGGAATTTCAAAAATAAATATCCCGGGAACCTGGTGTGTTCGAGTTCAGTTCTGGGGGGGGGCCTTGTTTCCAAAAAGCTTCCAAAATATAGTATATAAATGTATTAGGAAAAAGGGCTGCGTGATTGCTGCGATAAAATCCGTTTACAGGCCGGAGACTTTCAGAAATGGATTCCAATATTTTAAAAGGTTTTTTTTTTTTTAGTTTAAAGTACTTTTGTTTTTAGAATACCACCCAATCTGGGCATAACCTTTTTACAGATGCAGTTTCACCTAGGGGTAAAGTGAGTGAATGGTGGTTAATCCTTCTGCTTAGTGTACTCCAACCGATCTTAATTCGTATTGAATTTCGGTGTTTGATACTAATTGCCGTTCAATGGACTGAATTCCAGTGTAACAATATACTGCTCCCATAGCCATTTGACATTAACTCCATCACTGCCAGGCCCCCCCTGGCAGCGAAAGGAGTCATATTTACTGAACCATGCAAAGATGTAAAAACCAGGCCATAATTGGCCCCAACACTTTATATTTCAGGTGGGGTTGAGAGAGGATAACAGAGGTCTTAAATTAAAGATGTGAACATTGGCCAACAGTCAGTCACAAAATAGCTCTGCATTCTCCCCCCAACTTTGCATCCTGCCCCACCAAACATGTGGCCAATCCCTGAAAGGGCTAATAATCATTTCGCGAAAGGAGATTTTGTCGTTTCGCACAGCGCTGTCAGTAAAAATCATCACACACCAGACAATAGTCACCACACCGCAGTGATCGCGGCTGTGTGATTCCGGTACATGACATGTGCTGGAATTCCAGTGAATCATTTGCTTTCACTTCAGTAATTCTAGTTTCTGTATCACACCTATTTACGCCATTATCTTTATCTTTTCTACTCTTTTGCGTCCAGATGAACCAGTTGACTAGCTACCCATGCCTCGTCTGAACCCTCATCAACTTCTTCCATACACACTATCTTCCCATGTCCCGCTCCCCTCGGACCATTTTACACCCTTTATCCTTAGCGTTGTAGTTTGTGCTTGTGCGTGACTCAAATGGGGTCTGCCCTAGCTTATGTGACTTGCTTGTGTGCGCCGGTTTCCAGCGAAACCCCGAAACAAGGAACACTTTCAAAAGCTTGTCTGCTATCATAAATCACCTCGTACCCCCCGATCCAGCTAGACGCACCCCCTATCCACCCAGCCATACGATCCCACACTACCTTAGCTCATGGGCTCCCACGACGGCGACCCTCACAAAACGACACTATAGCTAGTCCAAGTATTTAATAGAAGGACAGAATTGAAAACAGCCTGGCGTTATAAAGGTGGGCAGATGAGAGCAGGTATTGCATCTGTAAACATCGTCACGTTTCGTCGACAAGAAAATTATACTTAAGAACTCGGTCTGCTTAGGCCGCTGGCTTACTAGTGTCCGTGTGCCGAACCGAGAGCGGCGATTGCCCAACTGCAGCTTTCTCGCTGCCCATTGCAACGGTCGTCAACCCTACTACACCACAGACAAATTATCCAAATTGGCTGTGCCACAAAACAACGAAGCCTGCGCGCACGCAGCACGTCCCCAACGGAGCCGGCCTCACATCTGAGACACTAGCCCCACCCCAGCGGACCAAGGAACCCCAGCCGTCTAATCCCTCACACCACATTGTTGTTCAAATTGTGCCCACCAGGGTGTACCGAATACCCACGCACCCAGGCTACGCACGGGAGTTCAACGTTCAGCCCCCCACAACCCCAACAATCAATTGCCGGAATCCGCGCCCTAATATACCGCGAGAACCACCACCCCGCCGCCCGGGCGAAACGTAACTTAACGCGAAAGGGTGACGTGGCCAACGACGGCACTATAGGCACGGCCTTAAAACTCCCTCGCCCCATTTCAGAAATGCACTGGCGAGTTTCCCGGAAAAGGTGAGGCGACTGGAAGAGCAGAGGGTTCTCTGTCTTTTTAAAGCAGGTTACAGTACAAAAAATGTGTAGTGTAGGACCGACTGGTTCTACTAACTGTACTCCAGGGAGCTTACATCCTTTTTTTTTTTTATTTACATTTTATCGATTTAAAAAAAAATTTGCATAGATAATACGTATTTCATCAACAGTCAAGTAACATATGTAAGTAGTATTAACACAACGCTTGGTACAGATAAAACAAAAAGGGGGGGAAAAGGTGGGATGTGGGGGGGAGAAATGGTTATATGGTCTAGTTTTTATATTTCTGGCCTCGTAACAGTCCCTTTTGAGAGCCCCGACAAAACGCTTGGGTATTCCTGCTTCTAGTCAAAGGAGAACGCATCTGGAGCTATCATAGCAAAACCGGGACGGCATCCCGTTTAATACAGATAGAATAAACGGAATAAGACATCCCAGTAGTGATAGGACTGGGTAACTGGGGCGCTCCCTTAGTGATATAATCCGTTTAATACAGATAGAATAAACGGAATAAGACATCCCAGTAGTGAATGCCGTCCCGGTTTTGCTATGATAGCTCCAGATGCGTTCTCCTTTGACTAGAAGCAGGAATACCCAGCGGTTTGTCGGGGCTCTCAAAAGGAGACTGTTACGAGGCCAGAAATATAAAAACTAGACCATCTAAACACTTTCTCCCCCCCACATCCCACCTTTTCCCCCCTCTTTTGTTTTATCTGTACCAAGCGTTGTGTTAATACTACTTACATATGTTACTGAATGTGATGAAATACTGTATTATCTATGCAAATTTTTTTTTTAAATCAATAAAATGTAAATAAAAAAAAAAAGGATTGTAAGCTCCCTGGAGTACAGTTATTAGAACCAGTCGGTCCTACACTACACATTTTTGTACTGTAACCTGCTTTAAAAAGACAGAGAACCCTCTGCTCTTCCAGTCGCCTCCACCTTTTCCGGGAAACTCGCCCGTGCATTTCTGACAATGGGACGAGGAGTTTCTAAGGCCGTGCCTATAGTGCCGTCGTTGGCCACGTCACCCTTTCGCGTTAAGTTACGTTTCGCCGGGCGGCGGGGTCGCGGTATTCCGGCAATTTGATTTGTTCATGGGCCGTCACGTGACGGGTGACGACCCTTGAAAAATCACATTTTGCCGGCGTCAGAGTGCGGCGGCAATGTATTTGTTTTTGGGCGACGTCGCGTCGCCGGCACTATAAGCGCGGCCTAAGCCAGGAGTTCTCGATATATTTTTGTCCCCGAAACGTTGCGGTTACATCACTCCTCTCTCACTGCCACTTTATCAGGCCAGGCTTCAATTCTAGTCCTTCTATTAAATCTGCTCGCTCTTGTTTTTTTGTAGTCTGGACCCATAAGGATTTGAAAGTGTTGAATGTACAGTAATACAACTACATGTTCCTTTGTTTCGGTTCCTAAGGTCACAAGCAAGTCACAGTTTGCCATTTGAGTCACAAACAAAAGCTACGGCTTAAATCAGGAGTTTGCAAGTGATGTTTCAAGCATTACATCAATGTTCATTGCAAAGTCATTTAATATGCTAATCTGTGCAATTCTCTAACATCACTGGATTCCCGCCATGCTCATGACCGTATCACACAGCCCGCTTCACTCGCGGTGTGGTGATATTTTACTGAAAGCGCGTGCGAAACGACAAAATCTCCTTTCGCGAAATGATTATTAGCCCTTTCAGGGATTGGCCACATGTTTGGTGGGGCAGGATGCAAAGTTGGGGGGAGAATGCAGAGCTATTTTGTGACTGACTGTTGGCCAAATGTTCACATCTTTAAAGTTTAAGACCCTCTGTTATCCTTCTCAACCCCACCTGAAATATAAAGTGTTGGGGCCAATTATGGCCTGGTTTTTACATCTTTGCATGGTTCAGTAAATATGACTCCTTTCGCTGCCAGGGGGGGCCCCCTGGCAGTGATGGAGTTAATGTCAAATGGCTATGGGAGCAGTATATTGTTACACCTGGAATATCAGTCCATTGAACGGCATTTAGTATCAAACACCGAAATTCAATACGAATTAAGATCGGTTTGGAGTACACTAAAGCAGAAGGATTAACCACCATTCACTCACTTTACCCCTAGGTGAAACTGCATCTGTAAAAAGGTTATTGCCCAGATTGGGTGGTATTTCTAAAAACTAAAAGTACTTTAAACTAAAAAAAAAAAAACCTTTTAAAATATTGGAATCCATTTCTGAAAGTCTCCGGCCTGTAAACCGGATTTTATCGCAGCAATCAACGCAGCCCTTTTTCCTACTACATTTATATACATATATTTTTGGAAGCTTTTTTGGAAACAAGGCCCCCCCCCAGAACTGAACTCGAACACCCAGGTTCCCGGGATATTTATTTTTGAAATTCCACTACGACGAGTGTGATCCGAGAGAAACAATATGGCCGCTGCGGTCAGCCAATTAAAAGCTGTGACATCATCGCGAGGGGACATTGCATTGGAAGACCCAGCGGCCATCCTTATTCTCTCACCAAATATATCTCGGCAATCCGGGGAATCCTAGCGCTCGAGTGTCGCAGGCCAGGTTTGGAGGAGCCCCGGGTTAACATGGGGTTGGCGCTGTAACATTGATACCACCAGACCCGCAGGCATTCCACAAATACCACCGGAACTCCGGTACTTCTGCTCCTGGGCGATCACATGACCAGGCTCCAGATATCGGCCCTGCTTCGGTTTTGATCGGGCTGGTTGCTCCATCTGAGAAAACGAGCGAGTGCCCACAATGTCCCTGGCATATCATAAGGGCCTCAGGCGTGCCAAGAACATTATTAGGGCACTATAACAGTTCATCTAATTGACATGCCCTTATGTATCCAAGAACTTTGCTCCAATTTGGTCCCATATGCCCCAGCTTTCAGCTTGGGGAGCGCCCGAGGCGTAAGAGGGCGCAGATATTGGAATGGGTTTCGGATGCTACGTCTCTATGCACGTAATTCGCACCACAAAATCCACCAGTGGTTCTAGTCCAGGGGTGGCCAACTCCAGTCCTCAAGGGCCACCAACGGGTCAGGTTTTCAGGACATCCCTGCTCCAGCACAGGTGGCTCAGTCAGAGTGAGTTGGCTACCCCTGTTCTAGTCTATCATTCTATAGCAGATACAATTTCTTCCATTTGAAACACGCACTTCTCCGCGTTAATATATACACCCCCCCCCCCCAAGAAGATGTTTCATCTGGCACAAAGGTTTTGCACTGGCGGTGCCCTAAGTTTTGCAGTCGGGAGACTTTGAAACACAAGTCTATTAATCGAAGGAGGAAACGAGTCTCTCTTCTGCACAAATCAATGGAAAGACCGGGTTTGATGGACTGAAAAGTAGCAGTCCCTTCCCGCCAGCCCAGAGGAAGTAAGGCACAGATAGTATTAGGGTCTGCACACTACCATGGATATACCTCTTCACTGTGCTACGGCGCCTTCCTAAACAAGGTACGGATTGTCCAGCACCGCAACCCCTGCTGCTACACCACCATCTGCATGTTCTATGGCTTTGGTCCTCAGGAGGTGGCCGACCCGTTCATTCAGTCTCGTTTCTTTACCTTGCCTGAGAAAGGAGAACCAAGGATTAAAGCTAGTTGACTGGACGATGTTTAGTCGCTCATGTTAACTAAACAGTGCAACTCCATAAGACCTCTTCCGACCAAGGGGCTGTATGAGTACTTCTGGTGTCAGTGGATGTCTTGTGAAGTAGCATTTCTTAGTAACCCGTGGGGAAACATCACGAGTATTCCTACTGCTAAAGATTAACCTATGGGGTCTGCTATTTAATTCCTACATGGGTTTCAATTCACTTATTGTAAAGTAAAACATCCCAGAAAAAAACCAAGCATCAGGGACCTTGAGGTACCCCTTGGACTCTGCTCCTAATTTCACACTGAAACCCACGTGTAAGTTAAAGTTAAGGCAGTGTAAATGTATATGGTACAGATGGTATAAACTGCAAAATGTCGAAATAATATTTTAAGTCTTTAAATGTATCAAAAATTACCTTATAATAAGCTAGTGGCCTTTCTACTCAAATGTTTTCTGATCTGGCCCCATGGGAGAACCAGTTTAAAGGGCACTACTCGACAGAATAACGTGCATTGGAGATACGGATACTCATGTTCGCAATATGCTACACAGATTATTAGCATAGTATTACTTTCTTCTTGAAGTCTCTGCATGATTGCAATCCTTATCAAAGTTCAACACAATAGATATCCCTTGGGGATATGCGGACAGTGACAGTAATGCCACCCAGCAGCTGCTTTAGCTCACACTGCTAGAGCTGATGCCTAGAAAATGAGTGCTTGTGGTTTCTAGTCCTGTTGGGTTTGACAGCAGTACACTATTCCTATCACTAGGTGCCTTAGGCTTGTCAACTCTATACTGTATACTTCTTATAGAAATCCTTTTGGGAAGTGTGGGACGTGACTCATTTAAATATATACTTTGCATAGTCATTACTATCTCCCAGCGTACCGCAGGTGTGCTCCTTTATGACCACAGGTGTCTCTACAAGTTATTTGGAGGGAGGTTTAAGGGGATACACACACACACACACACACACATTTAAAGGAATCCGCGGAACAGATTTGTCCAGTTAGAAAAAATAAAAATAAATGCAACTAAATCTGTATTTCTGAAGCTGGGATTTGAATTCAACCGAAAATTTTGCCATGTCTAGTGAAGAATGGGAAAACTATTCGGTTACAAAAGCAGCGAGACAATACTTTATAATTCATAAAGGCCTATTTATCATCTTTTGTTATCACTTATGGTGTACTAACGGTGCTTTATAGAAGTATTGATCTTATGGATAACTTATGACATCAGTACATTGATAAGAGAGATATAGATAGAGCTCTCTCTCCCTCCATTATAGCATAGTTTGGTGTTAATTTGAGTCTATTTCAGCACAACACTTTTAGAACAGCAATCCCCACAGCTGGAACGCGCTAATTTCAGCATCAGGTTCTTCCCCGGACCCCAAGATACTGGTAAAAATAGCATATTGCCATCCCCTCCCGATGAAACAAAAATGGCGGTTTCAATATGTGGGATAATTGGAAGGGACAACGTTCATTATAGCCCCTAATTGGTCTGCACACCACAAAGGATTTTAATACCAGGAAACGCCACTTCTATCGGTAACAATCTCAGGAAGGAGGAGCTGAAATTAACGCGGTTCTGCTCAGGGACCCCCAGCCTGCTGCTCAACCTGAGAAACTAAAAGTGGACACACAGACACACAGACACACAGACAGACAGACACACAGACAGACAGACACACAGACAGACAGAACACAGACAGACAGACAGACACACAGACAGACACACAGACACACGGGCCCCTACCTCACATACACTCCAAAGATCCCCAGTTCAGAAATGCAGTCTGATATTCCCAGCATGCTCCCTGCTTTAAGAAGGCAGTTCTTCACAGGCTGAGGCTTAATCTTATCCATCAGTATATAAGAGGTCCGCTCGGTGCGGTCTCCAACCCTTTCCAACACTTCCTTCATCTCCTCTCCATACACATTGTTCCCTTGAAAGAAAGGTAAAAATACACAGTGTAAGGCTCGTCTCACAACAATGTCTCACTAATTACAGTATTCTCAGTGACGGGCGACCTCCGGCAGGAGCGATGGCACCTGGGACACAGGATCATGTTGGCCGTTCAGTCACACTGGTCGGCCTGATCTGCCCTGAGAAAACGAGTGTGTATCCTGGTACGTCTTAGGCCGCGCTTATAGTGTGTGCGACGGCGACGCAACGGGTGACGTCACCCATCGCCGCTAGCGAAAGTTGTAATTCGCTTTGCGGCGACGTCGCGGGCGACCAGGTCTTTGATTGGTTCAGAGGCTGTCACGTGTGGCGACAGCCTCTGAAAAATCAAATTTGACCGGCTTCCAAATTTCGCGTCGCTGCCAATAAATTCGTTTTTGTCCGATGTCGCCAGCACTATAAGTGCAACCTTAAGCGCAGTGTAACGGGTAACCATCACTATTGTGTTTCTACCTGCAACTGCCGTCCTTATCCAGCACAACGGCAGGAATGTGTGAAAACTGAACCCCCTGCACATAGTGTAAAACTTCAACAAGAATGATAAGACATTAGGCACTTCTTAAACGTATTATATCCAGTGCAGTGTTCATTCATTATAATATTAACCATACGATCTTATATCATAATGTAATTTCAAAATAAGGCTCACAATACTACCCTGGAAAGACATTGCAATGACGAGCCCGTAAGCGCTATTTTATTTTGTATTGACAAACTGTACAGTACATTCTCACGTTTGTTTTTACTAGCACTTACATTACATTGTTTTCCCATTTGAATGCTTTACCTACCTACTAACCCACGAATATCAGGGCTGTGCTGACCAGTATAGCATTTAGGTAAAAGGGGTACGAGCCCCAACATAAAAAAAGCAGATCAGGAGAAATATTTAGACTTCCAGAAATGATACGAGCCACGAAACAGGAAATGCAGAAAGGATCCCAAAAGATGGGGGAAAATAAAACTAAACCAGTCCCCCCTAGGGGCAAAGTGTACTAATGGCAGTGACATGGTTAAGGGGTCAGTCCCTCCTAGGGGCAAAGTGTACTAATGGCAGTGACATGGTTAAGGGGTCAGTCCCCCCTAGGGGCAAAGTGTACTAATGGCAGTGACAGGGTTAAGGGGTCAGTCCCTCCTAGGGGCAAAGTGTACTAATGGCAGTGACATGGTTAAGGGATCAGTCCCTCCTAGGGGCAGTGTACTAATGGCAGTGACATGGTTAAGGGGCAGTCCCTTAGGGGCAAGTGTACTATAGTCAGTGACATGGTTAGGGGTCAGTCCCCCCTAGGGGCAAAGGTACTAATGGCAGTGACAGGGTTAAGGGGTCATTCTCTCCTAGGGGCAAAGTGTACTAATGGCAGTGACATGGTTACGGGGTCAGTCCCTCCTAGGAGCAAAGTGTACTAATGGCAGTGACATGGTTAAGGGGTCAGTCTCTCCTAGGGGCAAAGTGTACTAATGGCAGTGACATGGTTAAGGGGTCAGTCTCTCCTAGGGGCAAAGTGTACTAATGGCAGTGACATGGTTAAGGGGTCAGTCCCTCCTAGGGGCAAAGTGTACTAATGGCAGTGACATGGTTACGGGGTCAGTCCCTCCTAGGAGCAAAGTGTACTAATGGCAGTGACATGGTTAAGGGGTCAGTCTCTCCTAGGGGCAAAGTGTACTAATGGCAGTGACATGGTTAAGGGGTCAGTCCCTCCTAGGAGCAAAGTATACTAATGGCAGTGACATGGTTAAGGGGTCAGTCCCTCCTAGGAGCAAAGTGTACTAATGGCAGTGACAGGGTTAAGGGGCCAGTCTCTCCTAGGGGCAAAGTGTACTTATGGCAGTGACAGGGTTAAGGGGTCAGTCCCTCCTAGGGGCAAAGTGTACTAATGGCAGTGACATGGTTAAGGGGTCAGTCTCTCCTAGGGGCAAAGTGTACTAATGGCAGTGACATGGTTAAGGGGTCAGTCTCTCCTAGGAGCAAAGTGTACTAATGGCAGTGACATGGTTAAGGGGTCAGTCCCTCCTAGGAGCAAAGTGTACTAATGGCAGTGACAGGGTTAAGGGGCCAGTCCCTCCTAGGAGAAAAGTGTACTTATGGCAGTGACAGGGTTAAGGGGTCAGTCCCTCCTAGGAGCAAAGTGTACTTATGGCAGTGACAGGGTTAAGGGGTCAGTCCCTCCTAGGGGCAAAGTGTACTAATGGCAGTGACAGGGTTAAGGGGCCAGTCCCTCCTAGGAGCAAAGTGTACTTATGGCAGTGACAGGGTTAAGGGGTCAGTCCCTCCTAGGGGCAAAGTGTACTTATGGCAGTGACAGGGTTAAGGGGAAAGTCCCTCCTAGGGGCAAAGTGTATTAATGGCAGTGACAGGGTTAAGGTGTCAGTCCCTCCTAGGGGCAAAGTGTACTTATGGCAGTGACAGGGTTAAGGGGTCAGTCCCTCCTAGGGGCAAAGTGTACTAATGGCAGTGACATGGTTAGGGGTCAGTCCATCCTAGGGGCAAAGTGTACTAATGGCAGTGACATGGTTAGGGGTTATACCTGGGTGATGTATGCCTTTTTACCCAAATATGACACCTTTAAGTAATTTTAAGTTATTATGTACACACGATGAGCGGAGATGTGGGAGGGGGTTTGATTTCTTCTCCCTTCTGTCTATGTCACTCTGTGTTCAACAAGATTTTGCACAGGAAAAGACCCCTCTTCCCCCTCCCCTTACTGGCTCTCTGATAAGGACAGGGTGGGTTAAGGGTAAAGAAAATACGATTGACAAACACTTCCCCAATCAGAGGCCCCCAAGAAATGGCGTAGGCCCGTAATATAGTGGGCGCGCGAGCCTGTGCGAACGCTTGTGCATGTGACGCACTATTTTCGTGTGTACGGTCCGTGCTGCTGTGAGCGGTTTGGAAGGTACTGTGTGTGTGACTGGGGAAGCTGTGTGTGTGTGTGTATGCGTGTGTATGCAACTTCACACACAGACACACACACACACACACACACACGCAGACTCTGAACTAGCGGCGTGAATACTTACTTTTTGGAGTCTTCCCCCCCGATCGCCCGGCTCCATGCTGCGCGCGCGGCCCTAGCCTACAATGGCTGGTTAACCACGGCCAATTATATATAAGTGCCGCGCGCGCAGCAAGCACGCCCACTATATTACGGGCCTTATACGGTTTCTCTTGAATACTTTTACAAACTCTACGTCTTAGATTAGTTTAAGAAAAACAAAATTGTTTACAAAAGGTTGTGTTGGGGGCCACCTCCAGAACGTGGGATTCCACCTTTAAGTGAGCAGACCGCTACACAGAGAGACGCGGATACGTGTTACAAGGGGGTCAAGAAGGAAGGCCTTCCCAAAAACAAATTCAAATCAATAGAAACGTGTGTTTGGGGGCCGGCGATCCTATTCCTTACCTCCTCCTTCCCTCTGGGGTTTCAGCACAAAACGTTCAGGGTTCGCAATGGCTACTTTAACGACCCCATCTCCTTCTTCCCCCTGGTGAAAGGTTCATAAAATAACGTCAAAATATATACTTTACTAAACAAGCCATGCCAACCCTGCAGCCATCTTTGTTTCTCCCTGCAAGTGCTGACAAAAGTAAGGGGGGGGGGGGGGAAGTTTTCCACCCCTGCACTAAGATCATGGAAGAGCGCCCGAACCCGAAGAGAACCCTGCAGTCAGCCAATAGGAAACTGTGATGTCATGTGGAAATGACAAAGCGGCTTTCTATTGGCCACTGGAATAAGGTTGATCCTAATCCCCCCCCCCCCCCCCCGGCCACGTTACCGCTCTAGGAAAATAATTATTGCCCTGGAAATTTACATGCGATATTTTCAATGTGTAGGATAAAAGTGAACTAAGGACCCTGGCGTTTAATAGTTTTACACATAGCGCAGTGACGACCGTTTTAAAAAGAACGATGGGTATTTTTCAGCAGAAATCCCGGCTGCTCATTTTTGTAAAGAAAAAAATAAATCTTTTTTTTTCTCTTTTCTTTAACATGGTTGAAAACAGGGGACCCTGAAGCGCGTTATTGTCAGCTCAGGGGACCCCGGCTTCCTGACATACTTACCGGTGAAATGACCCCTTTAACATTTCCATGGTGTTAAAAAATAAATAAAATAATAATACATTGGAGGGGGTTTTACAAGCTCTAACCAATGTCTTGTTGATAAGACTGTTTGCCATCCACCAATGTGTCCGCATTGCGCTGTTCCTTTGTTCGACTAATGATTGCTTCAGAATGACTTGACAAACAGATAAATATAAAACATGGTGCCTTTCAGGGCCCTGTGGCAGCAAACAGGGTTACGTGGATCTTATTGGCACGAATTATATTATCTGAGTTACCTGTATTTTTAAATACATTTTCTAAACTTACTAATTCCACGGAAACAGCAGCTTTTGTGGGTTTTTTTATTGTTATAATCTTTATCTAATGTCTTGTGTTGATCAGACTGCCAGTCGTCAATATCGTTATCTCAGCTGTTTCTTTGTCTGCAAAGTCATTTTGATGCGATTAGTCACAGCCGATCTGCTTGAATCGGACGGGAAGCGCAGCGCGTATTAATGCGTCCCATGAATGAAAGACTCCGTCCCCCTATAGTAACGGGCTTATTTCTTAGGATACGGCCCCAGGGTGCGCGGCGTGGGGTGCCTGGCGGCGCTCTCCCGGCAGCAGTGCAACCTGGTGGACTCCAGGCAGCGTGCGACGGGGAGGCGTGGCCATGACGTCACGCATCTGGTTCTCCCTCATTGGCTGAACCGCCACCGTCACGTGGCCAGCGCTCTGTCGCCACAAGAAGACAAAATCCTTGTTTTTGTAAAATGTAGTCGTGCATCACGGCTACTGGGGCCGGCTCCACCAGTGGCCATGCCTTGTGTGCGGCGCACGCCGTTGCAGCCACTGCGGACCCGGCCTAAGGAAGCCAATCACACAGAGTTTTTCATATGACCACCTTAGAGCTGCCCCTTTAATGCGGCAAAACCCCCAGGTCCCTGCGCGTTTCATTCGCATCTCCTGAGCCGGGCATTGGATTGTTCAAATATAAAACAGCCTTGAAAAGGACAAGAGGCGACGTCTTAACGTAAGAAAATGGCGACCAGCGCGGCGTCTGCTATAACACTTACAATATCTAGCGAGTACAGGCCTGTGAACGTGTCTCGGACTCGGGTCACAGCTTCCGGTCTGCCCGGCAGGAACGTCTCCAGAGTCCCCGGGCGGCTCAGCTCTTGCTGGACCTTCTTGGTACCGACCAGCTGGGTTGCAACATCGGGGCATTTCACGGCTTTGGACCTTTCCATCATCAGCCGGGCTTCCCAATTCTGAAAGGGACCGGACCGCGACATGAAACCCAACCGTCCGTCTATGTATGAAAGACTCCAACCCAACCTCGATGCTACGTTATCCAAGTTTACTACTGTTCTCGATTCACAAGATGCCCCCTCGTCTGAATATATACCGATGGACCTGTGTGTTGTTGGCATGGACTGGAAACAGGAGGAGGAATCCCCTAACTGCCGATAAATTCATACAAATCACTGTCTCCCAACCTTTCTTACCCTGTGCTCCCAGCAAGAAAATATCTCCCGAACCCCTAATGCAGCGATTCCCAACCAGGGTTCAGGGCAGTGCAGTCTCAGGGGTTCCTCCTATGGACCACAGACCCCCCTCCCCCCCCCCCCCCCGGGGGGTGGGGTTTTTTGGTATGTATTTTGTAGGGTGGATTGAGAGACAGTGGGGTAATTGACGGAAGGTAGGGGCGAGTGAGAGAAGAGAGGGGGGCAGGAGGGAGTGAGTGAGGAAAAGAGGGAGTAAGAGTGAGACGCAAGGGATAAATACATGTGAGGCGGGAGGGGGGAGAGTTAGTGAGACGGATGGGAGAGAAATACATGGGTAGAGGGTGGGAAATGTTGTGATTTACCCGTCGAACCAAATAGGGCTAAATACTTCAAGGGTTCCTCCAAACAAAAAAGGTTGGAAATCACTGGCCTAATGAATAAATCTCATCACTGACTCGTCAGACTAACGCTAACAGACTGAGTGATCCCAGGCAGTATAGTCTCCTGAGCTCGTGGGGGGAACACACCCTTTATAATCCCCCAAACTGCTTCTTAGCGTGTGCAGGCAGCATGGGGGGGTATCGCTGTCACTCAATGCGGGAGTGTCTAAAGTCACGTCCCACAATGTCGTTTTCCCCGTGCTGAAGAAGATTTGAACCCCAATTATTTGAAAGGCGCTGGGAAGGCCGTTTCCCAGCATATTGAATAAGGCTGGGAGGTAAATACCTTGCAAAGCATTAATTTAATGGGAAAAATCCGTTGATAAACAGACCTCATAAAAAGGGAGTTGTTTCCGCTACTCAACTTTATTTTTTACCTCCACCCAACTCTGGGACCCGCTCTGAGATACTTCCCCGAATGTCACAGCCGGTTACCTCCACCCAACTCTGGGACCCGCTCTGAATACTTTCCCACTGAATGTAACAGGCCGGTTACCTCCACCCACTCTGGGACCCGCTCTGAGATTACTTCCCACTGAATGTACAGCCGGTTACCTCCACCCAACTCTGGACCCGCGAGATACTTCCCACTGAATGTACAGCCGGTTACCCTCCACCCAACTCTGGGACCCGCTCTGAGATACTTCCCCCACTGAATGTACAGCGGTTACCTCCACCAACTCTGGACCCGCTGAGAGATACTTCCCACTGAATGTAACACCGGTTACCTCCACCCACTCTGGGACCCGCTCCCTGCTGAGATACTTCCCACTGAATGTACAGCCGTTTTACCTCCACCCAACTCTGGGACCCGCTCTGAGATACTTCCCACTGAATGTACAGCCGGTTACCTCCACCCAACTCTGGGACCCCGCTCTGATATACTTCCCACTGAACTACAGCCTTGTTACCTCCACCCACTCTGGACCACCCGCTCTGAGATACTTCCCACTGAATATACGCTGGTTCCCTACACCAACTCTGGGACCACTCTGAGATACTTCCCGCTGATGTACAGCCGGTTTTACCATCCACCCAACTCTGGACCGCTCTGAGATACTTCCCACTGAATTACAGCGGTTACCTCCACCCAACTCTGGACTCGCTCTGATATACTTCCCACGAATTACAGCTGGTTACCTCCACACCCCCTCTGGGACTCGCTCTGAGATACTACTTCCCCCTGAATGTACAGCCGTTACCTACCACCCAACTCTGGGACTCGCTCTGAGATACTTCCCACTGAATATAAGCGGTTACCTCCACCCAACTCTGGGACCACGCGCTGAGATACTTCCCACTGAATGTACAGCCGGTTACCCTGCCACCCAACTCTTGGGACCCGCTCTGAGATACTTCCCACTGAATGTACAGCCGGTTACCTCCACCCAACTCTGGGACCCCTCTGAGATACTCCCACTGAATGTACAGCCGGTTACCTCCACCCACTCTGGGACCCGCTCTGAGATACTTCCCACTGGATGTACGCCGGTTTACCTCCACCCAACTCTGGGACCCGCTGAGATACTTCCCACTGAATGTACAGCCGGTTACCTCCACCCAACTCTGGGACCCGCTCTGAGATACTTCCCACTGAATATACAGCCGGTTACCTCCACCCAACTCTGGGACTCGCTCTGAGATACTTCCCGCTGTAATGACAGACGTTACCCTCCACCCAACTCTGGGACCTCTTCTGAGATACTTCCCACTGAATGTACAGACCGGTTACCCTACCACCCAACTCTGGGACCCGCTCTGAGATACTTCCAACTGAATGGTTACACAGCCGGTTACCTCCACCAACTCTGGGACCCCGCTTAGATACTTTCCCACTGAATGTACAGCCGGTTACCTCCACCCAACTCTGGGACCCGCTGAGATACTTCCCACTGAATATACAGCCGGTTACCTCCACCCAACTCTGGGACCCGCTGAGATACTTCCCGCTGAATGTACAGCCGGTTACCTCCACCCAACTCTGGGACCCGCTGAGATACTTCCCACTGAATGTACAGCCGGTTACCTCCACCCAACTCTGGGACCCGCTCTGAGATACTTCCCACTGAATGTACAGCCGGTTACCTCCACCCAACTCTGGGACTCGCTCCCACTGAATGTACAGCCAGTTACGTCCGCTTCAGAGGAAACAAAATGGCCGTTAACATCTCCCACGTCCTACTCGCCCACGTGACTCGAGGAATTTAAATATTCAAAAGTACCGGCATCATCATTCCCCCGTATATATCTTGGGAATCAGGGGATCCCCAAAGCTAAAATTAACTTGTTCCAGCTCCAGAAACCCCCCACTTCCCATCCATATAAAAGAAAGGGGGGTGGGGGGAGATCCTTTAAAGCAACTTGGTCAATGATTATATGGGACAGTAGCAGATTTTCCTTCCCTTGACTTGTACACAAACACTGACCTGTTCATCGTAATCTTGAGGCATGTAGCCAGTTCGGAAATATGCCACTGCAACCTCATACCCGTCCCTAAAACACAGGTCACAGGTCAGCATTAACTGCTAAATGTGGTTTATTGCACAAGATGTCTCATCTAACAATGTCCCCTCCTTAAATCTCTAGGGCCAAAGTGTACTAATGGCAGTGACATGGTTAAGGGGTCAGTCCCTCCTAGGGGCAAAGTGTACTAATGGCAGTGACATGGTTAAGGGGTCAGTCTCTCCTAGGGGCAAAGTGTACTAATGGCAGTGACATGGTTAAGGGGTCAGTCCCTCCTAGGGGCAAAGTGTACTAATGGCAGTGACATGGTTAAGGGGTCAGTCCCTCCTAGGGGCAAAGTGTACTAATGGCAGTGACATGGTTAAGGGGTCAGTCCCTCCTAGGGCCAAATTCCATCACAGTACCATGATGCTTTGCACCTCTTCAGAGCATTTTGGCGAGTGGTTATAAGAGGAGCCCGGGAAAGGGATAGTTGACGCCATATTATAATATGATGCATCGAAATTTGCTATTGTTTTTTTGTTGGCGCCAAATAAATCCGCCTGGTCCGAAGCGACGTTAGGCTTCGTTTCCAGTAGTAACGCGAGAACTTACACGTGGAGACGCTTCTCTGCATCTAAGGAACCCCTCTCAAACACATCTTTCAGCCGCCTCCTGATCACGCGAATATTTCTGTAAAACAACGTTGGGTTTATCGAGGACGTTGGGTTACCATTACTTTTCTAGAGCAGCGGTCACGGACCATTGGTCCACGGTCTAGAACTGGGTTCCAGACTGTTCTGCTCCGGTGGACACAAAATGGCCGCCAAGTCAGGCTCGGTACGGCAGCCAATAGAAAGTTGCAACAACGTTCTTCTCATCCAACTTTGTTCTTGACCCCGTAGTTATATGTAGGATTTTTTTTGTCTCAAAAAATCGGCTTTAAAAAAACCCTAATATAGTTTTCAGGAACAGATCAGCTCTGAGGGACCCCCTGATTCAAGGAAGCAAAAAAAAAAAAAAAAAAAGCTTTCTGGGGGCACTGCGGCTGTGAAAATGTGGTGGAAGACACCATGCGCGCTTAGCGCTGTTCAATATTAACATAAAATAACAGATATTTGAAATGTAATGGAATGGATGCTGCCCGTGACAAACCGGGCGATAGAACTGATCTTCCGACAGGAAGAGAAAAGTGCGGGGGGGTAGGGGACATTTAAAATAATAGTAAATCCCAACTGAGAAAACTTGCAAGCCTAATGTTTTATTGTAAGGTATCAAAGACAAACATTATATAAGTTATGGTGGGTAAAAAATGTGACAGACCCGCTCCACCATGCAGTAAATAAAAATACCGCGTGTGAGCACATTCACGTCTCAGACAGGGGTGCAAGCCTGCCGTTCCCCATTATCTCTTAGCACAGAGTGCTTCCACTGCAGCCAGGGATTCTGGGTAATGACATACAAATGAGCACCTTTTGCTTCTTCCCCACTTTATCACGGACCCCTATAAGCGTACGGCTGCCGTATCGCAGCTTTGCAGCACAGCCTGGGTTACAGAAGTGCAGAGCCAGTAACCCTGCTCACAGACGGCTATTTCCCCCGTGTGGGTCTCCTCAGTGTGGGGATGGTTATACTGGCTGTGCAATGTGAAGCTGGAATAGGCGTCATTTATCCCATGTAAGGTAATAACACGTATAAGAAAAGGTCTAAATGTCCATTCAAATAAAGAAGTAAAATGCAGGTAAGTGATAGCAGGCAGGGATCTGTGAGCTGCCATGTTCCGCATTCCCCGGCTGTGTGTGGGGAGTGTACCACTAAATACAAAGGTCGGGGTACTCGCATTGCTTCGGGTGAACGCTTAAATCCCTTAGGCCGCGCTTATAGCCCCGGCGACGCAACCGTCGCGTCAAAACAAATGCATCGCCGTTGGTGGCGCTTATAGTGCACGTGACGGCGACAAAGCGACAGTGCTACCAAAAATCTGGTAGTCGTCGAAATGTGATTTTTTCGGCGACGGTGTCCCCTTGTGGCCAATCGGGAGCGTCTCCGTCCCTCTGCCTTCCCACTTTGTGACGTCGCTGGCCTTGTAGCCGGCGACGTCGCCTAAATTTGAAATGCAACTTTCGCAATGGCGACAGCGGACGTCATCGGTCTCGTCGCCGGCATTATACGCGCAGCCTTTGGGGTAGTCGCCAAAACAGATTCTGGAAAAAAAACAGCTCTCCCAGGTCTTTCCATATCAAAACAGTTGAAGACCTGTGAGGTGGCGGTTTCTCCTTGAGTGGATTCAGCTTGCGCTGCCGGCCTCACTGATCTTCAAGTCCTAAAACATTACCTGTTCCACAGCTCATTCTCTATGTACCGCTGATCAAAAATGTTCCGCTGGACGTTTTCAACCAGAAACATGACCACCGCCCTGAAAGAAACCCGGCGTAAATCAGGTTACGTTCTGCGTTTAAATAACCTTACCCTGTCACCGGTGCCATCCCACCGCCCAACGACATGTAAAACCAACACAGCCGATGCTAATTTTATCACCATTTGTTTCTTTTAAGCATACGGAAATTACCAGTACCGCGAAGGGGAAAGAAAGGAAACTATCCTGCTTTAAACATTGAACTTGCCTTTAAGACGGGTCATTTCTCAGGAGTTTTCCTAATAGTGAACTAAATATGTAAAGAAAACGTCACGATGTAAAGTATCCCCCTTTCACACCTACGTTTTCGAGCCGTACAGCTCCCAGGCCGTTGCGATGCCGCCGGCGATCCCCGCGGACGGATTGTTTGACAGTACTTTGCGAGCCTCCTCTGATTTCCCCAACGCCTTCAGCACGTGCCTGAACGAGAGAGACCGGGGGTCAGCGAGGCGCTTTAGGTGCTGGAGCGTACAAGAGCGATCCTCCCACATCAAATAACCGCCGGTTTTCATACAGCTGGAGCTAAAAGTGCAAACGACTGTCTGCCACGGCTGCAGTGGGCGAGCGCTGATAAAGGGCTGTGTTGTAGCGCCTTAGGCTTGTTATATAGGGGCGCCGTGCGCAGCACTTATAATTGGCTGAGGTTAGTCAGCCCTTCTATACACGGCAGTGAGCGTGCAAACGGCCGACAGCGGCGAAGACGGGGAATAGAATAATTTTCGCTACCGGCGCTGAAATGTATGTATATATGTGTATATACGTATGAGCAAGTGTGTACGTATTTGTGTGTCTGCACAAATTAAATATTTTATTTTTTTTAACCAATGTTTTTTTTTAAATAAATAATAAAGCACACACACACACACACACACACACACACACACACACACACACACACACACACACACACACACACACACACACGTTACAGATCGCCCACATTTTGCTATCCAAGATGACCAACAAGAGCAAAAACCACCACATTCCCTTTCCTTGGTGGCCATTTTTTGTTCCCCAAAGCCTTGCTGAATCTGTCCCCTGCACCAGTGGGCTCCGTGTGATAAAGGGTTTACCCTGCCACAGAAATCATGCAGCCACGTATAACGCACACTGCCTGCAGCAGAATGTACGCAGCTGCAGGCGCTCCGGGGCAGGGACTCCCTCTGCCTTCTGTCGTCATTTAGCTGCACCGTGTATCCCCATTGTCTGTACTCTATTTACTTAAGCTCTAACACTGCACTATTCAAAGCAGGACGCACCATCAAACAATGTGTGCCCGCATTGGCATCTTCATAAAAGAAAATTGTGTAATGCACTTGAAAATATATTAATGAAAAAGATTCAAAATGTCCAAAAAATGCGTGAAAATACCCCAAACGGTTAAACTTGGATATAATCTTTAAATGATGACACTTTATCCAAGCTGTTGATTGTAGGGCTGTGTTTCACTTGAGCAACCAGTTAAATATTGCAAACAACAAAATCCAGGATCACTCCTAAGAAAAACTGATGCTACTAAATGAATGCTAACCAGTCCCACACAAAGGTGAAGATCCAGAAGCTTTCTCTTTTTTCTCTTTTCTCATTATGTTTTTGTAAAAAATGGTTGGACAGGTGATGTGTAGTGACACACAATTATGTGGTATATCTTATCACCTGTCCATGCGGATTACAATATGTGGGCCAGACAACAAGAACTGTAAATACACGTATACTTGAGCACATTGGCAATGTAAGGAGAGGTGTCACTACACATCACCTCTCCAACCATTTTTTACAAAAACATAATGGGGACACATCTGGGCTCACTTTTACAGTTATAGAACAAGTGTTGACACATTGGAGAGGTGGAGACAGACAAGCTGCTCTTAAAAAAAAGAGAAAGCTTCTGGATCTTCACCTTACAAACACTTGTACCACTAGGTCTTAATGTGGATTTTGAGTTAAGTGCTTTCCTATAAAAAACTGTAATAATAAATTGTTTTAGACAATAAATTGCTTTAGATTGCAACTAAGGTTGAAAATGCACATACTGTGAACTAATTGTGTTTTTTCCCTATTTTATTTTGAGATACAACAATCGCCGTTTCAACATATATTATAAGTTAGATTTTGAGCGCTTTTATTATATTTTATGTCTCTTATATATTTTATATACAATTCCAGAAATAGCACAGTTGTATATTAGGTCACTTCGTGAATTTTTAGAATAGGTTTTTTATTAATAAAGATGTATTTTACTTTGAAGTGTATAAACATTGATGAGAGGGGGTAGATGAGAGGATAGATGAGAGGGGGTAGATATGAGAGGGGGTAGATGAGAGGGTAGATGGGAGGGGGTAGATGAGAGGGGGCAGATGAGAGGGGGTAGATGAGAGGGGGTAGTATTTTCTGTTAAATAAAGGATTCTCTTACCGATGCACCGCAGGTGTCCGTGATGCCAGCCCCCCGAAGCTAGCGGCGATGGTGTTTATTTCTATCTGCTTCAGGGCTGGCGTCCCGTTGTCTCCGCAGTGGAACATGTAATCGGAGCGATTGATGCCTAGAAACACAGACTGAGACACAAAGCACACGGCTTAACCCTGGGGATGCTGCAGGGGCCAGCAAAGGGGCCAGAACAAACAGAACAACGCAATGATACAAGTGCAATGTGTGAGCATTGGCCAAATGGATGCGGTGCTGGAGTCAAATGATTAATATATTTATATAAAGGAGTGAAAGAATACAAATAAATGTAAAAAAAAAAAATGTAAAAAAAAAATTTGCCATGGAAACGCGGCGTCAAATCCATATTTTCAGGACCCGCCGGGGAAACCGTACAATTTGCAGGGGAGAAGGAGATCGCCGGACCACGCCGCAGGTAAGCACTCGCCAGCAGACAAAATGCACTCACCCATTGCGAGCGGGCGAGTGCATTTGTCAAGAGAGATGGATAGAAGAGAGGATAGGAGAGAGGGTAGATGAGAGGGTAGATGAGAGGGTAGAAGAGAGGGTAGAAGAGAGGGTAGATGAGAGGGTAGATGAGAGGGTAGATGAGAGGGTAGATGAGAGGGTAGATGAGAGGGTAGATGAGAGGGTAGATGAGAGGGTAGATGAGAGGGTAGATGAGAGGGTAGAGCGAGGGTAGATGAGAGGTAGGTGAGAGGGTAGATGAGGAGGTATGTGAGAGGGTTAGGTGAGAGGTAGGTATGAGAGGGTGGTGAGGAGGGTGTGAGAGGTAGATGAGAGGGTAGATGAGAGGGTAGATGAGAGGGTAGATGAGAGGGTAGGTGAGAGGGTAGGTGAGAGGGTAGGAGAGAGGGTAGGTGAGAGGGTAGATGAGAGGGTAGATGAGAGGGTAGATGAGAGGGTAGATGAGAGGGTAGATGAGAGGGTAAAAGAGAGGGTAGAAGAGAGGATAGATGAGAGGATAGATGAGAGGGTAGAAGAGAGGGTAGAAGAGAGGATAGATGAGAGGGTAGAAGAGAGGGTAGAAGAGAGGATAGATGAGAGGGTAGAAGAGAGGGTAGATGATCTCAGCAGAGGTAGGTGTGCTGTACGGTGAAGGGTAAATAATTACAATGAGGATCCCTAGAGATCAAATATACCGGCACCGCACAAGAGATAATCACAAAAAGTGGTTTATTGGGTCCAAAATGCACACACATGCCCAGCGTTTCAGGCCCCAGAGGGACCTTCTTCAGGGGTAACATGCCTGCTGGGAGCCACACACCTCCAGGGGTGGAAGTTTTCAGCATGTGTGTATAGAGAGACACGTGAAGTATTCATAATGGTTGTGTACAGGGAACGGGACCTCCCCTGCGGTCTAGGACATTTGGCTGCAACCAAATTGCCAACAGGAACTCGCCTCTGGTCGCCGCCTTCTGCCATTTTTAAATGTCCAGGGAGGATCTCCCCACTGCGCATGCGCGCGCACACGCAGGCTAGGGAGATTCTCGGAAGACATTAAAAAATGGCGGCAAAGTCACCGGCAGTGAGGCAAGTGGTGACAGTTAGCGATTTGGTCGCAGCCAAACGTCCCATTCCACCTCCCCCATACTCTGAAATCATACAAAATTTACCGGTCCAGACTGGATTTAGAAAATTCTCTGCTGTTGAGTCTCCAACAACATACAGTACAGGCAGTCCTCGTTTTACAACGCTTCGCTTTACAACGAATGGCTTATCCAACGCTATGCAGTGCACACCTATGTTCACTTTTACAACGCCAAAACGGCTTATCCAACGCTCTTACGACGCTTTGCAAAGTTGTTTATCTGTATATAATATAAATATTATACTATATAATATATTATATTTTTATATTATATATTATGTTATATTATATGTATCATACAGTATATGCACTATATCATTTATGTGTGTGCTGCATATCTTATTGTGTGCGTAAAATATTTGGTGTATTTTAGCATTAAAAATGCCTTCAGGAACGGAACCTTTCATTTAAACAGTGTTCCTATGGGAAAACGTGTTTCGCTTTACAACGTTTCGCTATCCAACGCCATTTTGAGTAACGTATTGTGTCGGATAACCGAGGACTGCCTGTAATAGCAAACCGTCACTGCCCGTCTTACAGCCGTCAAGGTGAGACCCCGTCACCACTATTACAAGATCTGCATTGACTCCCGGTGGAACAAAGGGTTTAGTTTAAGATCTTGACCCGTACCTTTAAAGCTGTCCATGGTTTTGCCCCACCCTGACCTTCAGAAGTGCCTGATAAGTAACACCCCCAACTGGGCTCTCAGATCTGCCATCGCCCCTCAACTGATTGAGCCTCGGTTTCAGGTAAATAAAGCTGGGAGAGATGTTAAAAGGACCGCCTCAAGACTGTGGAATAAGCTCCCTGCTGCTTTAAGAACTCAGGAAGCTTTACTTCCATTCAGAAAGGAATTAAAAACCGTCATCTATAAACAACGCCTGGGAAACGGACCCCAATACCCTGGCAGCCATCTTGTTTCCCAGCCTTTGTTGGGTTTCCTAGTTCCCCTATATGTTTTCGGTAGGCCCCGGTTCTAGGTCTGTGATGGGCATCCTCCCTAAGTTTCCACACACGCTCTAGTACCGAGTTTCTTGGCGAGTAGCACGTAAGAAAAAAAGTAAAAATAAATAAAAAAATAGTTCCTAGCACAAAGCACGAGTCAAATACTTAATCAGAAAATGGTTATGTTCAGTAGGGAAGTAGTGTCACAAAGCAGTACGCGCGATATAACAACGGATGCCGTATGATGTCTCATGATGCAAAAATGACATTGTTAGTGCTATACAAGAAAAAAACCATTCTAGTAATGATCCAGCCAATATAATTATTTTTGCTTGTGTAGCACTGGCAGTGTACGCAGTGCTGCACATCAACATTTGACAGGAATTATAAGCAATTAGATTTGCTGCACAGTATAAGTTGCGACATCAGACTGCATTCATTTGTGTCGCACTTATTGCATTGTGACCGTTTCCATATTGCCCACCAGGTTCTTAATATTTGTGATACGATTTGTATGCATAGTTATTCGTCTCGTCCTCAGGAGTAAAACAATCCTTGTCTTTTAAATGAAGTATTTGACTGGTGATTCGTGCTGGGAACTATTGGTAAATATTGTATAATTTCAGGGGACCAGAATATAGAGGGCAGGACCAGAATATAGGGGACGGGAAAAGAATATAGGGGGGGGACCAGAATATAGGGAAGGTCCGTGTGTGTCTTCTGATCACAGTGAGTGGGGGAACCCTGTCGCCGTTACACACGGGTAACACCGTTACCTGCGCCAGTCCCTCCTTTAGAACTTGCTTGTGGATTTTGAAAAGCCGTTCTATAAAATCATCCACTTTAACTGTGCTGAAAGATAAAAGCATGGAAATCACATTCAATCCCAGTGATGCACTGAAAGAATCGCTGGTCTGCCATTCAGCACGATCCCCGGCAGCATGAAGGGCTAGAGGAGCAATCCACGTCTTGTTTAACATGGGTAGAAAGCAGGGGGTCTCCAGAGCTGGAACGACTTCATTTTAGCTGCGCGGACCCCTGGCTATCGGGTACTCCCTGGTATGGAAATCCCGTCGCAGTAATGCAGGCGATACACATCCCCATGGAAGGGGCGGTAGCGCAGCCCCCTTTACAGATATGTTCCTCGGAGCTGAAATTAACGCCGGTTAACTTCGAGGACCCCGCGCTTCTCACTCATGTATCCAAACAAAAAGCCAGCGGGGGAAACTTCTCACTTAAGCTATATTTATTACAAATATGATCGATTACTATATTCTGCAGCAATGTTGCCATTGAAGCGTATATGGAAACTTGGGGATATATTGGGCTGTTATCTGGGGAACTCATATCATGTCCTTCTGTAAATGGGCTTTGCCAGTCTCTCTGGGAACAGTTCGGGCTTCCTTTGTACCTGGAAAGTGCTTGTTCCAGGAACGCTGTGTCCTGGCTGATCACATCGACCAAGAGGTTAAAATCCAGCTGCACGGCCTCGGCTTGTTCAAAAAGAGCTCGGGGTACAGGGGACGGGAGCAAAGCAAAGGGGGCAAAACTCACCACCTGGCAAAGGAAAATACATATTATGAGAGAGACAGGCAGGGAGACAGGGATATATATGAGAAACTCATGCTATGGACCTTTATGAATGTGCTGCAATGTATAGCACGGTTTAGTATGGCCACAAGCTCCAATACGTGTGTTTTGGTAGAAGACAAGAGCCCATGAGTTGGGTGGTCGGGCTGGGTTGGGTCATATGTAGTGAAACCCCAGGGGAGATTTGATGGCAGCCAAACAGCTCCGACCACCCAACTATCAAGCATGGTTTGGGTCAGCAAGACTCTGAAACTGGGGAGGGAATGCACGTCAGTAGGACAATGAGCCGAAGAACAAAGCCACACCTGGGGGTTGAACAAGAAGATAGTTCATGTTCTTGAGAGTCCCAGACCCAGTCCCGACTTGAATCCAATGGCACATTTATCACAGCAGTAATTGCTGCACAAGGGGCTTCTACCGACTACTGACTTAAGGGTCTGAATACTTATGCAACCAGTACCGCGCATTTGGTACATTTCCTTTGCTGGGATTTAACCTCCTCCTCATATAACAGTGTTCAGTTTAACCCTTACAGCTTTGTAGTTTTGATATTTTTTTTATTACGTTTGAAAAACTGCATACTTTACATTATTTGTAATTCAACAAAATGTGACATTGGTAGGGGGTGAATACTTCTGTAAAACCACTGTGTGTGTCTGAGTCAGGTCTGCTGTGTATATAAAAAAAAGGTGAATAAACCGCGCACCACATTGTGAATAAAAAATAAAAAGAAATAGTTGCTGATTGGTTGGCGGTGGCTCACGCTCTGATTGGCCTGCGGGGTGAGGTGACATCACAACACGCCCTCACCCTCAGCCTCCTCACACTACGTGCCCCTCTGACCGAGACACACACGCCGTGCAGCTAACTCCCTAAACCCACAGCAAACTCACCCTAGCGGGACCGACAGGTACCATCCACCCCACCCACCGCTCACACCCTCCACACGCAGCTCCTCACCTACAACCCCCCCCCCCCCCCCCCCCCCCCCCCCCCCCCCCCCC